>JAUEJL010105056.1:0-12937 GCA_032274825.1 Drosophyllum lusitanicum | reverse complement strand
TTACATGCCAATAAACAAACTCTTCAATAACAACATATTTTCCCGGCTACAAAAAATGAAGAAAATAGTTGTTTTTTTGTTTTTCAATATTTGTTTTAAAAATAAAGATAAGAGTTGACGGAAAGAAAATAGTAGGAAATGAAACGAAATGTTACGGGATATAAAATATTCCCATAATACCATAACCATATATTCTATAAAACGAAATGTTATTGGGTGAAAACTATTCGCCGCTACAGCATTGCTCGGGTACCATGCTAGTGTGTGTGTATGTATAGACAAGATCAAGAGAGAACACAATTTCAGAAAAACATGGAGAACAGATTTGAGCTCTTGAAATTTGATTTAAAGACTACAAAAATATGACGCATCTACAAAAATTAGATGCGTCTACTATATTTATCACTTTTTGTATCGATTCTTTAATAAATTTAAAAGTTTATTGTGTTTATATTATTTTGAATTCAAAATGAAGGTATTTTTGTCAATTTTCTTGATTTTTATGACCTTACTTCATGTACACCGCAAGAAAAGTGTTCTCATTGGAACCTTACTGATTTCGCTTTTATATATACATATATATAATTTGTGAGATATCTATTTATTTTTAGTCGTTCATTGTGCGAAAAAGAGAACAAAAGATACTTAATCTCTTTTGTCTCAAGACTAATCAACCCATATATATGGCCTACCTTGTGGCTAAACGGATGAGTGGTCTAACCTCTCAACAAAAGAGGTCTCTGCCCTATGGCACCCTCCTTTCTCACCTCTTTATGGTCCTAGATATCCCAAATGTTCCACACATAGACAACACCAAACACATAGACATCCTAACCTTAATAAAAATGGGTCTTCATGGGGTCATGAAAGGAGCAAGGTCAAAGTCTAAAAGGGCTTGGAAAGAAGAGAATAGGGAAGAGGAAGAGGAAGATGTGGCTACTACCGATGTGGGGACATCATCAAGAAGGAGCTATGCTTCTAGGGGAGATCTCATGGGAATTCAACAAGCTTTGGAGGAAAACACTCGGGTTGTAAGGGAGAACACATCTGTATTAAACAAAATGTTCAACTTTCTTCAAGAAAAATTCAGATGTGGTGGTTCCTCCTTAACTAAGGTTGCTCGACCTTCCCGATCCTTTTAATTTTTCATCTACTAATCCTATCACAAAACAATTCTATGGTATGTTTTAAACAATTTGGTGGTTTGCCCAGTTTGGGCTTTATACATTTGTGTGAAGGGTTTTATGTTGGACCCTAAGACAATACTTGGTTTAATCTTTAAGGGTGTGTTTGGTACAGAGAATGGAATTGCAGAGAAATGATTGCAGAGAATGGATTTGCAAAGAAAGAGAATTAGTCTGGAGAATGAGAATTGAGTCTTCTGTTTGGTAGCACAGAGATTTCAACAGAGATTTGTAACAGAGAATCATTTCTCTTGTTTTGTAGTACAGGGATTTCAACAGAGAATTTTACCAAATTTATCATTTGCTTTTTTATTGTTTCCATAACTAACAATCAATTTGGGTCAATTAACAATCCAATTTCATGTATTTCAAGTTCTATTCATGATCAATTTAACAACACCAACACATAATCATCGCATAAAATAATCTATTTTAAGCTCAAAAAACATACAAAAAAAATAACATATACTAATCATTAAAATGCATCGTCTATGATGTTAGATGATCCAAATAAACCCTTTCAATCATGGTCACAAAAAGTATCTTCAACCTAAGTTTAACAAAAAACAATAATCACAAACATTCATCCATTGGAACCATCGGTATACGATTCCACCATGTATATTTTCTCCTCTTGTGTCAACCCAAGAAATAATCGTCCAAGAAGCGCATCCTTACCAATCAAATGAGTAGCTTTAAAACGGTTGCTCATAGTAATACCCGGTAAAACTTTTAGCTCGTCACTAACCTTGTCAAAGATTTCACGAGCTTCCAAGCTTTCTTTATTTAGAGAACCGGTTTCTACCCAACCCAACCCGCCCTTCTTGCCATCTATAGTTTTTCCTTAAGCTATGAATTTGATTGTAAGTTTGATTAATTTGATTATGCAGGTTCATGTGGACAAAGACTCAGGATTGACTGGGAACCTCTTGGTAGAGTGATTAGTTGGTTCCCATATTGATCTTGTTTCAAAGGAAGAATATTCAAGAATTGAAAGTCAATCCTTTTGTGAGATTTCAAATCTTTTTTGAGTACTAGACAGTAGACATAGCTAGGTGGTGACTAGTGGTGGGTGCTTTTGTACTCAACATTATATCCGATATAGCTTCTCAATTTTTATATGTGATCTCAATCTCCTTTTTGTTGCTACAAATTAATTTTATAAAAAAGTTGTCATCTTGTTTGAAAATTCTGAATTGGCCTTTTCAATTATCATTTAAAAACATAATTTTGTTGGAATTTGAGAGAATTTTCTGTTGTATGCGAGTCAAAGGCTCTTCTTTTTCAGAGGTGAGTGCCATCATTTTCCATCTTTAACCTCAACTGGGTTTTGATTATTGCCATCTAATCACTCAATCTTTAACCAATAAATCACTCTAAAAGTAGGAAATTTTGGATCTTTTTGGTTGGTTGGGGGTTTGATTGATGATTATCAGATAGTCTTGATATTAGGGTTTGTTTTGAAAGATGAAATCTGGTGATGAACAAGGTGTAAAGGTGGAGTCTTTGCATGTTATGAGATCAAAAGAGAACAATAGTAAGATCAAGAACAGAAAAAAGAAGAAAAATGATGAAGATTTTGTTGGGTGTTGGAATAAATGGGGATTTATTGGCAGCTGTGTTTCTTCAAGATCTAAAGTTGATAGCTCCACAAGTGGTATCAGTAGTCACTTTGGTAAAATCTTGCCTTCTTTTTTGTTTCTTTTATCCATCAACTGTATTATAATTTGACCCATATTCATCATGTTCTTGTTGTTTGTCTGATCATATACTTTGTATAAAATGTTTTATATCAACTTATGTCTCTGGTTTCTTAATTAGAATTTTGAATAAGCTTCAACCTTTTCTTATGTCAATTAGCCATAAGCTTAAATTGATCAAATCATCTAATTGACAAGTAACCTGAAAAAAATAAGCTAATCCAAACACCCCTGAGATAAAAATAAAATAAAGTCTAGTCTTTGATTATGACTCTTCTCACTTTCAAACTAAATATGGTTTATGGGCAAATCCTAAAAAAGAGTGCTTTGCTTAAATCTGAATAAGATAAGATGGAGGTTGGATGTGATCTCTATTTATAAATACTCATGTGAAATAAGTTTTGTTAGCTACTTCTAAACAGATTATTTAACATTTTAACCCTACATAATTAGATGATCATCAGTATTCAGTACTAACCCGAACACTAGAATATGATTATCTACAACTTGTAAATTCAATAATCAGGTGATCACTTTAAAAATGAATGCCAAACACCCTTTTAAACCTGATTAGTTTTTATTAATCTAATTATTATTGATTTTTGTTGCAGAAAGTAAGTCAACAAACAATACTAGCAAAGATCAACCATCAATTCCTATAGTCTCCCCAACTACCACAAGTAAAGGCGAAAACACTTTAAAACCAGAGGAAGAACTCAAAGTTGCTTCCCGCCTTCGGAAATTTGCATTCAATGATCTTAAACTGGCAACAAGAAACTTTAGACCCGAAAGTCTACTTGGTGAAGGGGGTTTTGGGTGTGTGTTTAAGGGGTGGATCGAAGAGAATGGAACTGCACCCGTGAAACCGGGCACTGGTCTAACCGTTGCCGTCAAAACCCTAAATCATGACGGGGTTCAGGGCCATAAAGAGTGGCTGGTTTGATATTTTCTCTGTCTGTTTTGTTTCACTAATAGATAATTGTTTGTTTGACCGACACGTATGCTTTTTAATTTGCCAGGCAGAAGTGAACTTTTTGGGTGATCTTGTGAACCCGAATTTGGTTAAATTGATCGGTTACTGCATTGAAGATGATCAACGGTTGCTAGTGTATGAATTCTTGCCTCGAGGGAGCTTGGAGAATCACTTGTTCAGAAGTAAGTTATTTCTTAATTATATTCATGAATACATATAAAAAACAGGGGACTGGGGAGCTGATTATCTTATAATAAGTTTTTTAATGTTTTCGGGGTCGAATAGTAAGTTTTCAGCAATCAGTTTTATACCAGATGTTACAAATTTTATTTTATTTTTGTCATTCTGTTATAAAGCATTATGTGGCTATGTGCAATTATGTTTTCTTTTGAAACCATCTTATGGTATAGATATTTTATTATTGTAGGATCATTGCCTCTTCCATGGTCCATTAGGATGAAAATTGCTCTTGGTGCTGCGAAGGGCCTTGCTTTCCTTCATGAAGAAGCAAAAAGACCTGTGATTTATCGTGACTTTAAAACTTCCAACATTTTGTTAGATGCAGTAAGCAACATCAAGTCTCTTATAAGTTTCTTCCTTTCTTTTTTCTTATCGTATCGTAGTAATTCTAATAATTTGTTTTTTCAGGAGTACAATGCCAAACTTTCTGATTTTGGTCTTGCAAAAGATGGCCCCGAAGGGGATAAAACTCACATATCTACAAGAGTCATGGGAACTTATGGTTATGCTGCCCCGGAATATGTGATGACAGGTTTTAAGTCTTTATTCTTGTTACTCTTTACTTATGGCCATCCTTAGATGTGGCAAAGGTCAAAAGGGGTGAACTTTTGGTATAGCGTTAGGTTAAAAAAGAAAGTGATATATGAGTTTTATACTTTTGTATACTGTAAATCCACTTTGGGTGACTTTCTAACCAAGTAACAGACTTCCTATGACGCTATTTTTTAAAAAGTTCTTTTACTTATTTGACCCGTTAGAGATTGACATGAATTGACCCATTCATCAGAAAATGGGTCACCCGTTAGAGATTGACATGAATTGACCCATTCATCAGAAAATGGGTCTAAAAACCACCTCTAGTAACTTTGTTATCTAAGGCTGGCCAATTCTCAATTCTGAAGTTTAACACACTATTGATACCGGGAACTTCTTTTGCATTGGTTTCGTTGTCTTGTTTAGGACATCTGAGTTCAAAAAGTGATGTTTATAGCTTTGGTGTCGTTTTACTCGAAATGTTGACCGGGCGGAGGTCAATGGACAAAAAACGTCCAAACGGGGAGCACAACCTCGTCGAATGGGCCCGCCCGCATTTAGGAGAGAGAAGACGGTTTTATAGGTTGATAGACCCTCGGTTAGAAGGTCATTTCTCAATAAAAGGAGCCCAGAAGGCTGCACAACTCGCGGCCCGTTGTCTTAGTCGTGATCCAAAAGCCAGGCCTTTAATGAGTGAAGTTGTTGAATGTCTTAAACCTCTGCCAGCTCTTAAAGATATGGCGGGCTCATCATATTACTTACAAACCGTTCAGCCTGAACGTGTAGGGTCCAGCCCGGACCCTGCGCGGTTGCGGGCTGGGTCTTTTTCAAGAAATGGACATCAGCATCCGAGAACGCTCTCAATACCTCATGCTTCACCTCATCATCATCAATTATCACCAAAACCAAACGGAAAACAATAACAAAGGGCGATTTGGTGGCCTTGGCCCTGAATATGTGTTTGTTAATGGTAATCAGGTGCCGGGTTTGTAGTGTTGTGACCGTTCTAGAGTGAGCATGACAACCTCCTGTTTCGGGAGACTGTAATTTATGACATCACATTGAATATGTTAATATAGTATGTTAAGTCGATCATATTTGAGTGATTTTTCCTCCTGTTTTGGATATAATTTGAAATTGTTGATTTTATAAACTGATAACAAAATTATCAAGGATATGATGTTTCAACATTGACTTCAAATAAACGTGACAACGGACCCTTGAATCCGAAGTGCAACCTACAATCCAAACTGGCAACCAAATCGTTAGCAAATGACTCACCAAAATTCATGTTAGTTGCAACTAGAGGTGAGCATGGTTGTTTTTGCCTAAGATCGAACCTGATTAAAAAAAGGGGGGAAAAAGATACATGCTGCTGTAATATGTAAGTTAGGTGTTGTTATAATCACATACATGTTTAATGAAGTGTAATTTCAGTATTTACTCGTTGAAGAGTGTCGCAACACCAAACTTAGATGCGTAGCGTATACCCTTTGCCTTAGGATAATCGGTAGGACCGAACCTGATTAAGAAAATCGGATTATAACCATTCGGTTATGGTTATGTGAAGGTTTCATATTTTGATTATAGACTAAAAATGGTTCAGTTTTGGTTAATTTTCAGCTTTGAAAGAGTTGTGTCTCGAATCAAATCATGCCAGCATACTTGATTATTAATAATACAATAAACATATTTAATAGAGACACGAAAGAAAAAAAGAGGTTGCAAATGACAGATGTTATCGTTTGGTTCTTCTAGAAGTAGCAACTCACACAAAAACCACAACCACCAGTAAAGTACACATTTTTTTATGGCAAAATCAAAGAGCAAAGACTCTTTCCAAAGTCAACTACCTACGTTATTTCTCTTCACCCAAACAAAGTTAACATCAAATGTCACAAAAAAAGACACATTTTTTTCTTAAGGGTGTTACGACTACTACTTCAATTCAAGGCTTGAGAGCAAGAGCCAGACCAACCTTTGCACTCTTTTCGATTGCCCTTGTGTCAACTTCTCCCGATATGGTGAAAATGGATTTGGGGCGCCACTCGTGCTGGAGGAGAGCGCTTGCTATGCCAAAATTGTTGACCCGCGCCTTGACTGTAGTCAGTGGGTCAAGAGAGTGCTGTGTCCCTATCGTCAAAGAGTTCTCGTTGCTCGAGAAACCATGGGTCAACTCTGCACCCACTGCAGTGTTGGTCAGTGGGCTAACCGTGTGGTAATATGAAGCAGTAAGAGAGTCGGCTTTATCGTTCCTATACAATACATCAACAATTTGGGTCATATAAAACATAGCCAAACGGTCCGAAAAAGGCTAAAACTAATTTTGAAGAGACTTAAGATTTATGAGTAAATCTGGTTAGATCAAGTTGAGTTAGCCCACAGACACTTCTTTGTGCTTTTCCTTCCAAGGGTTAATGTATAAGAAGGCCACCCAACTTTTCAACTTTTTTCTGCAAGACTACCCATCTGCTAAAACTCATGTGTAAGCCACTCAAGTATTCATTCAGTTTCATTTATACCAAATCAGGCTAAAAACATGCCCAAACACAATGATAACTTCAAAAGTTTTGAAAAGATAAAAACTCTACTTGGTTAGCTTTACTATTCTGTACGTAAAAGATATCGAACAGTAAAAACCGAAGAACATTTTCATCATTTAGCAAGGTTTTTAGCAACATTTGTTATTAGATGAAAATGGATATATACTCCAACTATTGGAATAAAAGATTAAAAGAGGCCATAAGCATTTAATACTATTAAGTTTTGAGCGATTACGTGGCCATTGCAATTAGCTTAAAACTTCTGATGCAACAGCTTGATACTTTAAGTAGTAGATAACAAATAATAAACTGCATTTAGTATATTGGTTATATACAACTTACAGAAAGCAAAACAATAGCAGGACGTGCCCCCAGGTTTTCAAAAATGGCTCGTTTCGACTCGTTACCCGACCCTCCCATTATGCAACATCTATCTAGCAGTTATCCTTGGAATTCATCCAAAACGGTCAAAAGTAACCAACAAAGAGAGAAAAAAAGGTTTTTCCATGCTAAAGAATTACTCACAGTGTTAAAGATGCAATGAGGTCAGAAGTGGAGACACTCAGGCCCGCATTGCACTTGGTGAAATTCCCAGTAGCGGTATCAAATGTGATGTCAGTCCCTAGTGCAACTTTGTCGTTCCCAGCCACACCAGAAAAGTTGACAATTGGACTTGCAGTCAAACCAATACTGGTACTGATTCCAGCGTGCTCGTGCAGGTATTGCAGTTCAACCTGTAAAAATGAAGTTATTGAGGCTTGAACAGACCATTATAATTTTCAGGTATGTCTACAACCCGAAAAAAAGGGAGATGACTTTTACACTACAAATTTAACGCATATTATACAAGTAGCATGAACCATGTTATATAGGGTGCAAAGTAAATAATTTTGTTGTGTACAAATAAAAAATGTTGTGGGCATACAATATACCTTGCCAGATTTTTGATCAGGAACAACAAAGCTGAAAATTGTCTTCAGTCCGGGCGCAGGTTCATCAATGGTGATGATTGTGAAAACCTACATTGTTGCCAGATAGTCAGCTGAAAGGATTCATGAAAACAACAATTATTTTATAGTAAATTCTGAAATGAGAATTAATTATTTACCTATTGTCATATTAAAAGAAAAAAAATGTTACGTCCTACTACTTATCTTCCTAATAATAAGATAACATTTTGCAAAAATCTAAATTTTTTTCATCTTCTCTCCTAATCTCTTACTTCGGATTTTGACATGCAGATATCATCTTGTTACTAGAAGTATGTGTTAAAATGATTTCACATTTACTCTAAAAATTGATGATGCTGATTTTGGTTATCAATGAAGACAACAATAATGCAATCTCAAAAAGTTATGGCAAGCTGGGTTAATCAGAAATTCAGAATTATTATTTACATGAAAATTAGTGGTTTTACGAGTTTTGACAAGTAATCTACCCATTTACTAAATAGATGACAAAATCTGAACAAAGATGCCAAAGATGCAACAAGAATTTAAGAGAGAGTTGTACAGTATATATCAGCAACTAAGCAAAGTTCTAATGGTTACTGAACAAAAATGAACCCAAATAAAGTCTATTTGTTACCTTAGAGTTTGTGTCCACTTTGACATCAGTTGTGATGTTTTTGTTAATCAGTTTCGTGTTCACATCAGCCAAAAACAACTCGCCTTTCTTAGCTCCTGATGAGGTAATTGACTGAAACATAGATGAAATCAGATTAAACAGATTACCAGACACATGTAATCAGTATTCACACAGCTAACACGATCACTAAAATCACATTTGGTAAAGGCTGCAACTAACACCGTAGAGAAACCATTACATTCCCAATACAGAAAACTAACAAATATAGAACAAGGCACTGCTGCTCAAGGACACAATCAAATATTATACACAAGCAACAAAAAAATAGAACAATACCCTAGAAAATATTTTCCATTATCTTCAGTGAATACGAACAGCTAAAGAAAATTAAAACACAAATATGAGCACTAGATTATGCATGATTCGCATGAACAAATTTAGTGACAAACGATATAAAACTGGGAACTCAAGGCATATTCCAATCAAGTGGAAGTTTTACAACTTCAATAATCAGTTTCTATCTTCAGCACCTGACATTAAGAAGTATACATTCAAAACTATAGACGGAAAACCAATTACCATAATTTTTTGTCAATTGAGTACACTATAAAGTATAAACATAGACAATGACCAAAGCCAAAAATTCCCTCATAATTACGATAAAACTTACAACGTACTGTGATACATATCCAGAACAGTTCAAGTGACAGACATCAGTAATAGATGACAAACTAGTTTCATTTCTCATTCTCTATAATTAACCAAAATCTAGGAGAATTCGTGCATTGCATAACAAACGAATTTCTTTTGTATACAAGCCAGATAGCTTGTAAATTACTAAATTATGATTTAGCTACTTAATTTAAGTTAAAGCCATCCACTTAGTAATTCGTTTCTATTCTTAAGTATCATAAACCTATAAAATTTGATTTTCATAAGTGTTCACCAGAGAGTAACAACAAAACACCAAAACATTAACCTAGCCCTACCTGTAATCTCGAATTAGATTTGGACAACCACCACATGCACAATTGAATCTACATGTGTCTGTGTGTATACCTGTGTATGTTTTTATATACACACAAAAACAAAGATATATACATAGATGGAGATAGAGAGTCGATACTTCTTTGATGCTATACCTTGTGAGAGAAAACTTACGATCGCTCTGGTAACAGCAAAACATGATTTTCATAGTGTTCACCAGAGACTACTCAGAGAGTAACAGTGAAACATTAACCTAGCCCTAACTTCAATCTCAAAGTCAATTTGGACGACCAGCACACGAACGATTGAATCTACATGTGTGTAATGTGTATGTGTGTGTATACCTGTGTATGTTTATATACACACAAACACAAAGATATATAGGTAGATGGAGATAGAGATAGAGACTCACAACTCCATTGACGGTATACGTTGTTAGAGAAAATTTATGGTCGCTCTGGTAATCCCTGTAAAGAAGATCTGAAAAGCACAGAATCGGCAATTATATCAAATTCTGCCATTTTCAAAACATTATGAAAAAGCAAATTAGAGTCACACACACACACTTACAATACAAACATACGCGCAGCAAAAGCAAACATCGGTTCATCTTAAGATCATTTTCGAAACAGTTAAAGAAATAGTATGAATCGATTAAACCACGCACGCAGAAATGAACATAACTTGCAACATAAACAATCAAATCAATACGTGAAATAAAAAACAAATAATAAAGCAAAAATCGATCAAATCGGGAGTTTACCTCTGGCTTTCTTTCCGATATCAGGATACAGACCTGGACCTTTCCCCATATCTGTTCTTCGTGCTCGAGAAATTTGTGATTTCGCGTGTTTCTGTGTGTGAGATAGGGAAATTTGTTTGTTGTTGTTGTACACAGCCTATTGAACTGAATCGGTGCGGATGAAATTATTTCACATCGAGGACCTTTAATTTGTATAAATTGCACTATCGCTCCCTGAGTCTAAAACATCAGAAAACAACCACAACGTTTTTTTTAATAAAGGTGGTCTTTAGCGGCAGCAATTCTTTGATCACCCGTGGGCAGAGATGACGGTGGTTTTTGAGCTGTTATATTATTGTGAGGTGTTGGTATTGTGGAAATAATACACTCATTAATTGTTAGAAGTTATAACTAAATTTTTATATGTAAATATGTTATTTGAATGATGTATAAAATCATATAAAGATATCACACATATAACAGGTAAATTATGTTAGTCTCTGGTTCTGGACCCAGGGCAGTAATTCATAAGTCATAGTACTGTATTATATCTGAGCCCTACTACATATAGCAGTATGCTATTCGACACTTATGATTAATACATGTATTATATTCCAGCATGATAACACACATGCTGTAAATATGAAGAATAGTCTGGTAAGTTCACCTTATAACCGGTTTATGCAAATAACAACATATATGACTTGATAAGGTATCCAATCACGATCATATACATTTAAAATAACAAAATACAATGAATAACACATTTTGTCCTAAAACAAGGCCTACACAGCCTATGTAGGAGGTTTACATGAATCGTGTATCATGTATACTACATGACCACACATGGCTACATGGCCTGTGTTAACCTAGATTGTTACACGGGTCGTGTTGACCTACACGGGCCAAGCTACATGGCCTCCCAAATGCTACACGGGCCATGTACATGACCGACCTGCCGACTGTGTTTTGCACAGCTACTGTTCTTGGTCTTTTTCAACCCAAATCTCAATTCTAACATGTTAGGGGTGTTTTCCTACACCCCATACAGTATATAACATCCATAAAATCAACCTAAAACATGATTTACACACTTTGATCATTGATTCAATCATCTGAA
The DNA here is from genome assembly GCA_032274825.1 of Drosophyllum lusitanicum. NCBI lineage: Eukaryota > Viridiplantae > Streptophyta > Magnoliopsida > Caryophyllales > Drosophyllaceae > Drosophyllum > Drosophyllum lusitanicum. The sequence goes on along the minus strand of JAUEJL010105056.1, from coordinate 1,327 downwards.
CCATTTTTGACCCATTTGAATTTAAAACCAACTAAACTAATCATACCTTGTGCTTATATGGATTGAGATGATTGTGTTATGTAGTTTATTCTGTTGCTTTCTTGATCAAAATGGGAAGGGAAAATATGGCAGCATGTACGTATGGATGTATGTGTATGTGTGTGTTTGTGAATTGCTAAACAAGAAGAAAAGCATATATATCTATATGTATTGCATAATTACTGAAATGGTCCCTTAACTAGTTAACTTTTATTTTGACGGCTTTAGCTTTTTTAGTTTTATAAACACCTCTAATCTCATTAGGCAATTCATGATTCATATAACACTTATTTATTTATTAATATTTAATTAAGGATAATCGAACCTTGGGTGTTACACTTCATGATCTCATTTTAGTTTGACGATTGTAGCCACCAACTTCGTCGATTACGCTTTAGTGGTACATGTCATCACCACCCTGACTTCTATCTCGCAATCGCAGCCATCAAATGGGAAAAAAACTTCATTCGGTACTCAATCGAATCCCCTTTCTATACTACTTCATATTCACACAATTCTTAGGTTTTCAATTGGATTAGATTTCTTCCAGATTTGATTTGGTATCGATTTGTTTAAGTTTTGTTGCAATGAGTTTAGTTTCATATTTTATTTGGTTTATGTGTGTTTGTTTGAATGTATGACCAGATATGATGTGTGTGTGTGTTTGTTTGCCTTCAAATTCTAGGTTTCATATTTTTTGTGTTCATAATTTCGGTTAGGACCGAGCATGGGGCGGTTTTGACCCCAAACCGATCCATAACCGATAATATCGGTTATGTATTTTTTTCAAACCATTGGGTATCGGTTTCTAACGGGGCGGTTAACGGTTTTTTATAGCGGATCGGTTTTCATTATAGGTTTTATTGGTTAACCGTTATACCAAGTTGGGCTAAACTTAATGGGCTTCGTAATTTCAAAATATGGGCTTGAGTTATATTTTTTATTGCTTTATATAAGCCACAAATTTGGGCCAAGTAATTGATTATTTTCTAGACTTGGTAAGCCCATTATTTTTTGTAACAAAAATACAAAAGGGTAGGCTAGAGTAATATTTAATACACAAATTGAGCCTGATGGTACACACCTCTTTGCCTCCATCGATTCATAACTTGTGAATTCCTTTTTAATATATTTAATAGCCCCACATGAAAGAAACAATCAAGTGTTCAACATTTACAATGACTCTAGTAGTCCAGTACAATGAATGAGATGACATAATAAGTAACAAAGTTCAAGCTTTTATAAAAATATAACTTGCATGATGTACCATAAATGAACAAATATTCAA
>JAUEJL010105045.1:0-12938 GCA_032274825.1 Drosophyllum lusitanicum | reverse complement strand
GGGTAGGGGTGGGCCGGGGTAGGGTGGCGGAGGAGGTGTGGCGGCGGTGGCGAAGGGATAAGGGGTGTTGGACGGTTGATAGTATAATTTATTTTAGTTTATACTTGTTAAATTAATTTATTTTTAGTTAGATTTCAATTCCAGTCTTTACTAACCAAACAAGACATAGTTTTTCGCGCATTCCAATTTCTATGAATTCCAATTCCTTCGTCAAATTCCAATTTCTTCGTATTCATTCCACGAACCAAACGAACCCTAAGTTCTTCAATGTTTTCCGCAAACCAAACACGACCTAAGATTATAGTTGTACCCTTGTATCATGAATAACAAGAATACTTAATTTCTTAAGGGATCCTAACCATATATATAAGTTAAAAGATTAATGTAGAACCTAAATATATGCAAGCACGAGAAACAATTTGATTGACAAGTTTAGTAATTTAATTCTACCTTGATAACTTTTTTAACGTCTAACACACCTCCTTCGTCAGCTAACACACCTTAATCTACACCTATTTTTACAACGTTACTTGAACTCTCAAACTCAAAGATAGAGAGACACCTTAATCATAACTTAAAATCGTCAGATCAAAAGCTTTTTGGTTGATGATGATTATATTATATATATGGTATATAATATGTAGAATATTCTTTGGAAGAAAGAAAGTGGCATGAGATTCTCATTAGGACAAGACAGCCTGTCCATCATTATGCTATGTATCATCCATCATCTCTAGTGTCTCAATTCCAGGTTGTTAATAGTACGAGAAAGAATAATGCACCCAGCCTTATACAAATTCTCTATCTCCTTTGGCTTTAACCACTTGCGACTTCATTGAACTTGAATACACAATCATACAGCCTCCCCCCAAGGAACTGGGCCACTTCTGGATGCTTCACCTAATTAATTAACTCAACAATTTAAAACCGAATGGAAAAACAACAATAATAATAATAATCATTACTCATGGGACTTCACAACACTAACCATTCCAATCTTGAGAGAATCACACTTAAATTGAGCATACAGGTTTGTCTCTATCCCACGACCCTGCCAATGAAGTAGAGATAATATATCATGGATGGCTACTTTTGTATCTGTTTTACATATACACACATACTTGGTAAAAAAATAAACTCACCATTCCTTCCACAACTACAAGGTCAGCATCGCTTGCCAGGTATGCAAGCTCTTGGGACACACTTGAGAGATCAATAACCTGTCATAACAATAACAATCAACACACAATCACACACACTTACTTGACCAACTTAACTCTCAACAAATTAAGATCAAACTATTTCCCTCACTAACACACTTACCGGTAAATCGTTACCAGAATTTGCAATCAAAAGATTCTGAGTATCAACACCCATAAGCTGTCCATTTTCATCCTTCAACTGGTAGATTCTCGACAAACAACATTAACAACATCAATATAATATAGAAGGCCACACAGCAACAGTAGCCTCGCTATTAAACAAAATGCAATAGGAAAATAGATACACATTAACAAGGGCAAATTGCATAAAAAGTAAGTTAACTTTTTGAAATTTCCTGTTTGACGTATCAAAGTTTTTTAAGCAGACAGGAAAAAGTTTCCCTGTTAATTACAGCTCTAAACTACCTTTGATATGATCTCAAGTAGCTCATGATAAGTTACATCATTGATAGATGGTAGGTCATTAGCTGCCAACACCACCTGTATCATTGAAATATGATAAGATTGAAAAAGGTTAAAGAAGAAACATAAAAGAGAGGAAGATTTGATGAGGCTGGTAAAATGTAGTTATATCTTCTTATTTTTCACTGTCGTTTCGATCACTGAAGTCATGGATCTAGTATTTTGCTACTCTTTTACATTAGTGAATTCATGGATCTGGTATTTTGTAAGCCTATATTAAGGCAATTGCTTCTCATTGACCAATGACCAATCTTTGAGTACTACGCATTACGGAGTTATACATTTTACAAAACTTTTTGCGTTGGTTCTTATTCAACAATCTGGTATCAGACTCGTGGATTTTAGGTGTTCATCTCTATTCATAATATGGCAATCTTCTTCGAGTGGCTGGCAAAATCAAGAAGCTTAACAGCCAAAACAACAATTCTTGATCTGCATAGAATGTCGCAACAACAACAATCACAGCAACAACAATACCCAATCCCGCTACAGCGGGGTATGGGCGTGGTAAAATGTAGACAACCATACCTCTACCCGTAGATAGAGAGATTACTTCCCGAGATAGACCTCTAGCAACGAAAGCGATAGAAGAAAAAATAAATAAATAAATAAACATATAAAATAATAAAAAATAAGAATAAACATATTAATAATAAAAAAATGAGGGTAAAAATCATAATATGATAAAATAAAATAAAAGGTAAAAGAGAATTTAATAGCAAAATATATAAAATAATAAGAAATAAAAGTATAGTTGATATGCTATGTATTCACTGCTTAGATATTAAGGGATTACTAAAAACTTCTAATGTTGAGTCGGATATCGTTATATATGTTAGGTTTAATATCTTATTTATTTATTTATTTAGTTAGATATTAACTTATAATGCAAACTCATTTCTTATCCTAAGCCCAAGACTGCAAATCCCTCGCCTTCCTGTCCCTGTATCCTAATCCTCCTTCTCCAAGAGAACCTATCTGACTATCTGAGATCATGTCCTCAGAGAGAGAAAGCTCCTGCAGATCCACTCTAACTCTATCCTCCCACCTCAGAGAAGGGCGACCACGCCTCCTAGGCTCCTAGTGCCCTAAACTAGAATCGATTCCACCCTCCTAGCTAGCTTTGTTGGTTGCCTCCTTTTAATGTGTCCGAACCGGCGATCTCCCTTCTCTCAACTTGTTGACAATAGACGTCACTCCTAATTTGGTTCTGAACACACCCATCGGAATTTTATCTAACAAAGTCTTCCCACAATTCCATCTAAGCATCCTCATCTCGGCCACTTCCATCTTCTCCGCTTGTGCCCTTTTTAGGGGCCAACGGTCAGATCCATATAACATAGAAGGTCTAACAACCGGTCTGTAGAATTTTCCTTTCAGCTTTAGCAGTACTTTCTTGTCGCATAGAACTCTTGTTGCCGCTCTCCACTTCTGCCATCCCACTTGAATACATTTAGTAACGTCCTCATCTATCCTCCCTGGCTGATCGCAAAAAACATACTCCGTCTTATTCTACTAATTTGAAATCCTGAGTAGAATGTAATGTCTGCTTATATGTAAGGCCAAGATTTGCAGCATACTCAATACCTTAAAAAAGGATACTCAACCACTAGGCAAGGTTTTATGCTTGGATCTGAAGCAATTCATTCGTTTAGCAAAAGACAAAGTGTTGATTTCTTTCTCAACCATGAAGTCATGGGTTTAATTTTACGCTAGCCTTTTGCAAAATGAAAAAAATGACTGTCGCTAATTTCTTTCATTTGCAAGTGATATAAATCAATAGGTAAACCAGTCGGCTACAGACTACTATACTGAGAAACAAAAGAAAGAATACATGATAGACCTTGCAATTCAATAAGGGGAACAAGGTTCGACCTTAAACAATTCTCTCCATATCCCCCCCTATGACCTCTCAACACTTTATAATTAACCAATCTTCCTCCCGGATATACTTTTTCAGCTTCAACAATAGATTGATGTTGTTTCTGCGCTTTTGTTTTTGAATTTGGTCTCAATTGTTGGTGAAGTTGAATGGCTTACTCATTGTTTATGATCTTGGTTCGGGGTTAAGGAGAGATGAAGCATTGACCTTCTACCATAAGATGGATCAGGAGGTAAGGAACAATATAGCAGTATAAGGAGAGAAGAGAAGAGAGCTAACAATCAGGACCTGCGTCAGGCTTAGGTGTCTTTCCAAACATAAAAGCAGAGCTATGAGCAAATCTTCTAAGACTCATCGATCCCGAAGGAAGATTCTAGCTTTTCTATACTTCATTAGTTCATTTATAGGAACTTAGTTGTGTTCGACATGTGTATGAGGTGACTTTTTCAGTACTCGTAGTTAAGATGGCAAAAGTTTTAGTTACATATCTTCAAGTTTGAGTATTGACATCAATTATTTTTAACTTGATAAAAAATATTCATTATCTTTCATAAATGAATATGCCAACAAAGTTAAAATTGACTATCTGAAAACACATAGAACAAACACAACAATAGGAAACCAAGCATAATAGAGTTACAACAGAACAAGAGTCTCCTCCCGATAATCTTCATGTAAAAACAAAATTAGATGGTGTCGCTCCCCAGCTTAAGAAAGCAACTTAAAGAGATTGAAATTCAACTTGAATAACAATAAAGGATGGTTAATATTGTATTTCAGAAGAGTTGGACATGCATCAATATGGACCGATATTTTTTATGTAGAACAGAAAAAAGTTTCACTTCTCTTCTTCGATATGGTTACTGGTAAAAATCAGAAAGGCAGGGAGACTCATGGGATGCTGTATGCTAACACACGGTATATTCAGAAAAAAAGATGGCATAAATAGTCAATGTAGATAACTAAGACTATAATCGTACAAAGAAAAAGCAGGCACTAAATTTCTGGGTTGTATTCTTTATCTAAACAAGAGTGCTTAAAAGTTCAAGAAACTAGTACACATACCATAATGTTTATGAAAATTAGATTCATACCTTCCTTGGTGAGTGACATTTAGGTCTGACAGATTCAAATGTGTAGGTGGTGGGAAACTCTGATCAAGCTTCTTCTGATATCTACTTAAGCAGTATAAGCAATTAATTCTCATGTAGTTCCAACTAAAGCATTGATACCATGCATCTAGCTTAAAACATCTTAATATTACTAGGAACTCGCCCTGAATACATCATTACAAGGGGCTCTTCAATGATAAATACCAAATTGATCTTCATCAGTGGGGATAGGATGGGAAGGGAAAAGAAGAGAGGTTCTTGGAAAATGTATTTCATTGATAATAGCCGACCACCATTGCAGGTAGAAGTAGAACAAGGGCCTAACATCCCTTCTTTTTTTATACATCCAAAATCGATACAGTTCAAGTAGGCCTCTCATTATTGGATACAGGGTTCACGGTGTGTGGTGTTCCAATATATAATAAACAAGGAAGGTTACTCACTACAACGAGACTGAGGATTGGAAGATATAATGTGAATGCAGTGCACAATGAATGACTACATCAGAGGGAGGCCTTTTTAATACTCTATTACAATCATATCCAATCGGTGTTTGGAGCTACATTGGATACTGCAGTTCTTGCTTCAATACTAGGCTATAAAACCCTATAATTGAAATAACACAGGGTTAACTTATCATGTTTGAATAGGATATCCTTTTCCAATAATCAAAGAGGCAAGGGGAATTCGAACCCAACCTTCACCGGCTAACCATTAAAGGTGAATATTTGTCAATGGGATGATGAGATAGAAAGTTAAGACCATCAAAGTCGTAGATGGAAAGTACATAAATCTCTTTACCAGACATGAAGTGAAGTTGAAGAACTTGCTTTTTTAATGATTATGGTCAACACAGAAGAGAAGGTTATTGAAAGCAAATGGTACTTTACCCTTCCTAAGCAAAGGGTGCATGCAGAAAACACACAGTGAAGAGTGAAAGCACAATTGCCAGGAAAAGAATTAATCACTTTCTTAAATCATAATTATTCAGGCAAACGCTAATGAAGCAAACTGAGTTATGACAGCAAAAGCGTAATTGGTGTAACAGCCAACCTTTGTCCCGCAGCGAAGCAATTCTCTAGCAAAAGGCAATATGCCCAAGACAATATCTGCACCAGAATTATCAACAAATATGACAGCCTATTACGATAAAAAGATGTAAGAAGGTTAGTAATACTGACATTCAACAAGAAAGAGAAAGATTTAGTTATAAGACAAATCCTGGTGAAACTTGCCTTTTTCCAAGGTTTCTTGCCCCATTTTGAAATGAAAGTATCCAAATCATCAATAACCCAGGGTCGGGGAACAATACTTTGACAACTAGCCAAGAAGGACATTCCATCTTTAGAGAATAGCTCTGCAAGCTTCAAAAATCAGGAAAAAGTTACACCGAACAGAAACCAGATTATTGTTAATATGATAATGATCAAGTGCTGAGCAAAACCAAATATAGAATAACATTACTGAAGGTTTGAGTAAGAGGCTTGTGAACATATAGTAATTTATTAATTTCACAAAGATTGCATTGATAAAACGTCATGAGCATAAGTTTGACAACGTGCAACTCAACAGAAATTGATTCCTCTACTACATGTTCAAATGTCTCGAGGACTAAACACGGTTATTCAATTTATGAACATTGCATGCAAGTGAATGTGCATAGGTCTGGGAGAGCTAGCAATGTCAAAAAGGCTTCAAAGCAGGGTCAGAAGAATAAAGCTAATACAAAAATGAACAATTTGAAGAATTGGAATTTGGTCAGGATCAAAAGATAAGTAATACGCACATTGTCAGTTGAGAAGATAATAAAACTGAACACGCTATTAAAATTCTGTCAATCATGACTGCCTGGTGTTAGATGACATGAAATGTATTCTATCAGTTATACAATTCAGCCAAATTGTTTTACTAAAGATGATACATCCATGTAGGATGAAATAAAGGTGAAATTCATGTTTTATTTAGCCTTGAGGATTTTTGCTTACCTGTGCAGAACCCAAATCAAATATGTTCCCTGCAAATATTCCTCTGACCAAATTTTCCACTCTTTTTGGTTCTTCATCAATAGCATCGTTCAAATGAACAACGTCCTTAAATAACGTTATCGCTTTGGCATTTTCTTCTTCCTAGTGCATCAAATTTGAAAGTAAACCTCTTACATTAATAACAATTTCTAAAAATAAGATAAAAAGAAACAAGCACTCTTACACACTACAGTGACTTAAGGATGTGATATCATGGATCAAAAGCTTAAAAAGAATTTTTTCTTTGGTGTATCACAAACATGCATAGAGAGGTAGACAACAAAAGCCTGCTGGTGTTGGCAAGTAAAAAGTGATTGATAAGAGCTCGAGTCAAGCCCTTATACTCAAGCACGTTTTTAGGCTCAGTCTCGAGCTAGAACTCAAGTTACTCGATAAAAGCTGGACTCAAACGAGCTTGAGTAGCTCAGCTTGACTCACTTGCAGCCCTAGTGAATTATAACGTCCTCACCTTGACCTTCTTGAATATGTCTCTGAAACCAACCTCTCTGAGGATAAGCTCACGTATACGACAAAGAAGCTGCAATAATCCAAAACAGAAAGTAAAGAAAAGAAAAAACTTTCAGTTTCCTAACATCATCACAAATCCATCAAGTATATAGAAATAAGAAAGGCAGTTTTCACTAACTATGCAATCAGGTGGCCCACCATGGCTTTCAGGATCTTTTTTGAAGTCCTCCAGTATTTCAGCATACCTTAAAAATACATTTTGCCAGGGATGTCACTCAGGTATTCAGGAAAAAGCTAATCCATGTTTGATTCTAAGCAAGTATAAGGGGAAACGTAACTATCAGAAAAGAATGTGCAACAACGATTCTGGAAATCTTTTCAGAGAAATGATCATCAACTCCAAAGGTAATCACTATTTATCAGAGATTACTGGAATGGTTTTGTCTTCAATCAGTTTTCCAATGCTTAAATCCGTATGAAACTAGTTGGATTATGATGCTCAAGTTTCTTAAGTTTAGCAACTAGGCAATTTTAACAATGAGATACGACAAGAACATTATTTACAATAAGTGAGAAGACATGAACCAATGCAGAGATTATAAAGGAGATACTACTGATCACCAACCTTTGAGCAAATTTTTCAGCTTTAGCAGGAGCATCAGAAACCGTATCGTCGCTTTCGGCTCTCTTCCTGTGACAGGAAGATGAAAACAAAAGAAAGAAAAAGAGCAAATGGCAGTCATATGTCGAAATTCTAAACAAAAACTGCAAACCTTAAATATCTAATTCCTTTTCCTATTGAATTTAAAGAAAGAAGAAGATATATTTGAAACATAAAACAGAGGGGATATTTGAAGTAGTGTTACAGAGATCCATAAGTTTAGTTGCAGAAAGAGAATGTGAGAAATGCTTACTTGAAAGAGGGAATGGAATTGGCAAAGAGATTGATCCAAGAGAGCTCAGTGGGAGTTGGTTTGTTAGGGTTGTCGGAGGGGAACCTGTAAGGGATTGTGCATGCCCTGTAATTGCTCTCGATCGGCGTGATCAACAGAGGAAACGCCACCATCTCTCCCGAGCTCTCCATTTCTATGAATCGATCTTTCTTTCTTCTCCTTCTTCTTCTTCTTCTGCAGCACAAACGAGCTTTCTCAATTCTGATCGATCGATGGGTTGTCGATTTCTGCTTCGTTATGCTAAATTACAATTTTACCCTTTCATTCTATAAAGAATAACAGGTACACCCCTCGATCTGTTGACAACCAGTACCACATATCAAGTATCAAACCTTTATTTGGCCCTTCTTTAAATTTTTTATTTTATTTTTTCCATTTATCTATAAAATATTAAAATCAAAGCACAACAGGAATATGCGAATTAAATCTAGAAAATACTACTACTTTTCCTAGGTACAAAGGTAGGAAACTAATTTATTTCTGGATCATAAAGACATAAACCACAATAAAATTAATTATGTAATACATATTTGTTAAAGGGTGTTTACAATTCGGATAAAACCAAATTATTCAACCCGAAAAAAAATCAGACTGTACTTAAGGATATTTTGAAATATTAGACTAGATTGGAACAAAATCAAACAATTGTTATGGATGTCAAATTGATTTCGGTTACTGTAATATAAACCGGAAACCCGAATAATTTATACACATCAAAGTACATGGTTCTATTTTGAGCAACAAGTATTGATCTGTGAGCGGTAGTAAATTAGTAATATAATAATAAGGAAAATGATTTATATATAATACTTTTTTATCACACATAACAATCGTGACTTTTTTAGCCCTACAAATCCATTAATTATTTTTTTCAACTACATGTTTAATGTATTGTGGTCCAAACATGCACTTTTTGTTGTGTATGGCAAAAAAATATTGTATAAAAATCAGCCCCCGAATAATAAAGCATCTATTTTAGTTTGTAACAAGCAATCATTGACTTTGTTAGTTTGTTAATATCAACTTGGATAACTTCTATTTAATCGTAATATTATGTGTATCACATCTATTTCTAAAATATCTAAACTCTTGAGCATATATTTAGGTTTGAACGAAAACTGAAATGTATAAGCCGATTCAATTAAATTGTAATTTGGATGGTTTGATTCGGATATTGAAATTGTTACCCCTGTATTGGTTGTCTTAGAGCTATTATTGATAACATCAATCAAAATTTTACTTTATATATATAGTCTTGCGACTATCACAAACTACAGTTTCAACTCTTGAAAAATATTTAATTAGTCTATTAATCAATTTAACTAATATCATTAATCCAAAAAAATTATAACCTTAAATCATGCATACTTGGAAAGTCTTGCTATCACTGCTATGATTTAGTTGTTAAAAAATTGTCGCACATGTGTGTTTATAAGAGTTTGAAATTCGTGTTTTTATAATTGCAAGCCCTTTAGTCTTGTTGAGGTTGAACATCTAAAGGGTTATTAAAATTACAATCCTTCGTAATCTCCTAAAAGATAATCTCCTTCAAGTAGTTTATAGATGGAGATTGAGATTACCATTAATTAAAATTATCATGTTACCCTAAACAATTAACGTTAAAAAATTTCTTTATTATTCCTATCTCATGTTACATAATTTTGCATTTTCCAGTTTCTAGTACTTTACCAAACACGTCTTTTAAAATATAATCATCATCTTCATCTCTAACTTCAGCCTCATCTTAATCTCGGTCTTAGGCTCTAAGCCCAGCTCCACCTTGATCTCTTTCTAATTTCGTCGTGCACACCCCAACTCAGCAAGTTGTATCATTCGGTAAAGCTTGAAGATAGGCAAAATAACAAACCCTTCTTGCAACCTAAAAAGAAAGTCTCGTATATAATTCTGTCTAAAAAACATTATTTTCAAATGGTCTGAGTTGATAATTTTAATAATTGAGATGCTTTATTTAACTTATTAATCTAATCATTAGGTACCCTAACTCCTTCATCTAACTAGAGCCATTGAGTTTTTACAATAAAGACAATCATATGAGTTATAAACAGTGCAACCTAGTAGACTGCATGCGTCAAATGGTTGTCAAACCCCAGCTGTAGATGAGGAGCGTACACAAGGCAGATTATGTAGAATTGGATTATAAATGTTGACAAATTACATAATTCTTAATACTTTTTAATTTCTTATACGCTATGTAAAATATTCTTAACGTTATAATAAACACTTGTAAAAATACGTGTAACATACCTTTTTATTTATTTTTTCTTCACTATACTTGTTTGTACAAAATATTAAATAGTATTAGTGAACTTTTATTCACACATGACTGCATGAATCATTTCTATTTGTGCAACGTTAATAATAAATTACAAATATATTCTACCAACATAAACTCAGTAAGGCAGATTATTTAAAGCAGAAATTAGGCATAAAAATTGTTCAGACACACAATGTCATGCCAAAAACAAGGTTTATCTCCTTCACTTACATCAGCAGGTTGACCAAAAATGGTTGAAGATTCTAACACCCAGAAGTTTCAAGTTGATGAAATGGGTTGGCTTATATGATATTAGAATATCCTTGGTAAATCTTGGAATGCTCATTAAAACTTTAGGAAAAGGTTTCTAATTATGCCTATTCTACTTGTGTAGCAATGCTACTATAGTACTATCAGCAGTTGTGTTTTTGTTCAACCTTTTTATGCTTTAGTCCATGAATCCATGCAAGTCATTAATGCTTCTGAATTATGTTTGGTAAAACAAACCCTCTTGATATGCTGTTGTGTTGTCAGGTTTTTGCATTCCATTGGAATGTTGCACCAATAAATATGACCAACAATTCTGATTATTCGTTTCCATGGTATCACACAGCTTTGACCCCACCCATTAACGGGTTTTGCGCAAAGCAAAGTGTTCTCTTCACATAACCAATCAAATGTTAGGCAACAAAGTAGCAATTCGTTGGTTTCTTGCATGTAACAATAGCTAAAAGTTTTATACTTACTTTTCCACACCACATGTTCAAAAGTAGTCAAGCTATGCAGGTAGCTCTACACCCTTTGTGATATAAGCTTTGTGTGTTTTTACACCATGGAAACTAAAGCATCTTGAATGACTAAATGACTTTCAATAGCTAGCATTTCACGTGTGTGAGAGAGAATAAAGGAAAATTATGTTTATTTCATTATCGATCCCCCATCGTTTTATTGCAATAAATTGTGGTAGTGAAGTTTCCAGAGTGATCATGCATGCATTCCAGGTTTGTTGAGAAGTTATACTTTCTAGGCAGTCGCTGATCATTGATTGCATCAGTCAACCTCTATAAACATCAATCATAGAGAACTAAGGTATGCCTGAATTATATCAAAAAGGAACTTCAAGCAGCAGCCATCTTTTCATAGTTCATCTCTGGTAGGTGCAGTGTCATCTTTTTTAGTTTCAGCCAAAGATGCAAAAGCTTTGAGTATTGACTCATACACCTCAATCCCTTTCAAGTACTCTTCCTTGTTCAGAAACTACAACAAAAACACACAACTCCCTAAGCTAAGATGCAGTATTACTTACTTTCAATCAAATACAAGTATAAGAGGTGCTTAAAATTCAGCAACTACTTAGAAAGGGCACTCAATTTCGTAAAATTTAAAAGCCCTTAACTTAATAATACATGCATGCTACCAAAGGGCCTTTGGCCTTACACTATCAAGGTGTGATTTAAAGTGTTCCTCCCTCTTTAAGATTGAGGGTTCAAGTCCCGTTGTGGACATAGGTGTAGATTACTTGGTGTGTGTGCCTTTGCCTTTCAAAAAAATAGAATTATACATGCATGCTTCTTACTCCAACTAGTGCCTAAACCATAAAATTATGATTAATCATATGTATACCCAATACAAAGTTAAGTAGCAATTAGAATTTAGCAGGATTTCAATTCACTCTATCATCTGTGTAATTCCTCTTCTCTTTGCTTTTTTTTCCTTCTCCCTTATTTGAGCTGAGTGTGCAAGGGTGGGGGATGAAACGAGTAGTCAACAGGGTTCTATTTTAGAGGTTACAATTATGTCCTGTTTGTTAATGAATGGGATGACTCAGGATACGTATTTTGACCTCTAGGCTCTAACGGGTCAACTGGGAAACCAGTAACCACAACAACCAACCTACTAAATTCCTTTCTTATAAAAAAAGAATTTACTATAAAAAATGTGTTGTGTTTGTGTGTGTTGTTTTTTTGTTTTTTTTGTATCATTGTGTTTAATACACAAATCACTGATCTTTTAGAAAATCTGGAACCATACTAAAATCTTCGTGTTTTGATCCATTACCTAAACCACCCATTTTGCAACCTCTAGGGTTCGTTCAGCTAAAAGTATTTTATTATAGTAGATAACAAGAACCAAGATTGTTAATAGTTGATAGTAGAAGAAGAGGAAGCTGACAGACCTCATTATGATCATGAAGAAGGATAGGAGTGTTTGCCATTGGAGAGAAGCCAATTGCTGGCACACCCTTTGACCGGAAATAGCGAGCATCTGTTGAGGCAGGAAAGATCTCTGGTTTTCCAAATGTTCTGTTAGCTTCATGTATCGCTCCCTCTAGTAGGGACCACCAAGGATTTGAACTGTCATGGGCTGTCAATATTGGCCTTCCATTCTTGTCATACACAGAAACTTTCTGCTTAAACTGCCCAAGCTAACAGTAAACACTTAAAATTCACAAACTAGGACATATCTATACTATATTATAAAGCATTTAGGTCTTTTGCTTAAACTCTTAAATTTTAAGTGTTTTAAAATTACTAAATTA
>JAUEJL010105034.1:0-12938 GCA_032274825.1 Drosophyllum lusitanicum | reverse complement strand
GAAATTTATAATCCTTTCTCGGCCAAAAAAATTGGACGTTACCTTTATTGGCAATTTTTGATATTTAGGTTACCTTTCTCAGCAATTTGCCCAATTGTAAACAGCCACCAATCTGAATTTTTTCTAGTTTGGTTAACCTGACTGAATTAATAGTTAAAGAGTATTGATTAACCCTAAAATTCAGTACGTTTTACTGGTTTAGGATATTGTAAACACCACTACTGTCTCCACTCCCCCCACACATCTTTATCAAGGTAATCATTTTTATTCCTGAAAAGGGCAAACCTGGTCCAAAATGAGAGAACCTAGAAGTTCAAACTGATTATGTGCCTAAACATTGAATGAGTGGTTGGTTAGCCAAGTGTCTAAACAGGTCTATATGATATAATGATCCCCTGATATCCGACTGGATGAATGACATATTCTATACCTGATTTCTTTATGTTAGTTCCATAAAAAATTTCATTAATGTACATGTTTTTCCCATCACTTGATATGATACATAAAGAAGTCCAGTATGTTGTATATTTATTGTACCAATACCAATCCTTTTTTGTTTTTACCTTTTGTAAATTTATGTTTCTACCTTTTATTGATTTTATTTACAGCAAGGATGGTGTGATAGTGTTGGATCTGTTGAAGAAATCCAAGCAAAGTTGATAAAGAGACAGGAAGCGGCTGCTAAACGTGAAAGAGCCATGGCATATGCTCTTGCTCACCAGGTAATATGAAATATCCGTTCTTGCATGAATCTGAAAGTAATTTTTTGAGATATTCCCTTTTCAGTTCTCTTTTAAATGCTTAAAATGATGTAGATAGAAAATTTTCTGTAGTGAACTAGATAGTGGAAGGTACTTTTTTCAGTGAACTATCACTAGAAAATAGCTAAACCATTTGGTGACATTTTCACACACAAGAAAGCGTAGGGTTGTGAAATTCACACATGAAGAAATTGGTTGTCACACTTATATATGCAGACACTGTTTCCATGTTCATAAGTGTAAACAAAAAAAAAAAAAACTTGCATGTTTTCTTAAGCTGTGTAAAGTACTGAATTTAAATCTATTGCTGCAGTGGCAAGCAGGATCCAAACAACAGGTAGCTCTGTCTGGATTTGAACCAGATAAAAGCAACTGGGGCTGGAACTGGCTGGAGAGATGGATGGCTGTTCGTCCATGGGAAAACCGTTTTCTTGACATCAACACTAGAGATGAAATGAAGGAGTCTACTGCTAAAGATGAGCAAGAACGTGGCACCAAGGATCAATTGAAATCTGCTGGCAAGAAAACCGCTGCTTCAAATGTTCATTCAGATTTGGCAAATGAGAAAGTGGGTCAATCTCAATCTGATGGTTTTGATTCTTCCCCTGTCAAGTCCACTAGCATCCAACAAGTTTCCGCATCATTGTCTGTTAAGTCAAAGTCAAACCCACTCACTGATAAAGTCCAGTCAAGATCCCATAGCAATCCTAAAGAGAGGTCCTCGAGTTTGGGTAATCAGGGAAAGAAACGCCTATCTCTTTCTAGTAACGGTTAGTCTCTCTGTCTCTGTCTCTCTCTCTGTCTAATACAGACCTTTACTGATGATACCCCTTTTGTTACTGTGCATTAATATGCTGAATTTTGACATAATGATCGTCACCGGAAGGCTTCTAACAGAGTAGCAGATTGATCATGGTAGTTCGTGTTTGACTGTTTCATATCCAAAAAGTACGAATTTCTAAAACTTGCTAAATATTGTGTACGATAGAAATAATAATAGATAGTTAAACAAATATGTCCTGTGTTCGAGCCTTGCTGTTTGTAAAAAAAAAGAAGTTTATATAATAAAATTAAGAGGCTACAGATAAATTAGGTATGAGCTTGCATTATTTTTTAAAAACATAACCTTTTTAATTATCACCCTGTAGTCTATAGTTTTTGCCGCCTTGTGTGCTTGTACCTTTTGCTTGTTCTATTTATTGTTGTCATTTAACATTTATTTATACGGGTCTCATTTTTTACATGCTGTGAAAAACGATATCTGACATCGGATTCAGTTTACTCGTTGCAAAGTGAATTAGAAATGGGCCCCAGAAAATGGAGATGAAAGAATGGTAGGAAGTATATCAAAATGAGTTATTTCTTAATTCTTATACAGGCAGGTTAGGTTGCCCCAAACACTTTTGCTCCAAATCTTTAAATTGATTATTAATTATTAGTGTCAAATATGATTCAGTAATAATCTATATCATTTTTAAAAAAAGAGTTTGGAGGTATTATGGATTCAATATTGTATGAGTTAACAGGTTCAACCAATTTGACCCATTTTCTATTAAGCTAATGTTTTACTTTACCCCCGTTTGGCCAATTATAGATGAAACATAATTCCAGATCATAAGTAAATGGGTCAAAATTGCTACTTGTAGCATAAAGACTTAGAAGCCGAAGCAAATTCTTACCTTTCTTTCTGTGTGTGTGGGGGGACAGGTAAGACAGGGAAAGGTGTTGGGAGCTCAAACAGCAAGGTGTCCCTTGAGACAAAAGCTTTTTAAAAATACTCAAAGAGAGAGATGGAAAAAGACCACCACACCATACAGAAAAGGGCTGCTTCTCGGAGCCGGAGGGGTGACACCAGATGCTTGTATATACATGAATTATTTAGTGCATCAAGTGGCTGTGAGAGACTGAGAAGAGGAGCATATTGTCACAAATAATCTATCTATCTATCTCATCTTTTCTTTCTTTAGTAGTAATAATATTGTTATTGTCAAATGTTGTGTCATTATTTTGTAACTACTAGCAGTGTCAGTGTGTGTGTGTGTGTGCGTGTCTTTTATTACTGGATCTTCACTTTATTCGGGTACCTGATGAGGAGAGTCTCACTATACTAGTGTTGCGTTTTTTTTAATATCTAAGTATGTAACCTGTCATTTTAGTTAATCTTCAATTGCTACAAGTTGTAATTATATCTCAACCTTGGCGAAAAACGAAACTGATACAAGTTATAGAAAATGGTAAGGTTTAGAATAATATTTTTAATAATAAGAATGAGTATTCTTTAGTGTTTGTTAAAATAATATAATTAAAACGCATTTTTATTTTATTGATATAGTATAAAAGATAAAAATTACTTGTGTAATATACAAGTTTTTAATTTAGTGTTTATATAATACAATATTGATATGTATGATAGCATAAGCGGTCTATAATAAATAGATAAGATTACTTGATAGTAATTAAGATTTACAACTGTTTTTTTTTTAAATTTACTCAAAGTTTGTTTTTAGCTACAAAACCCATTTAAGGTTCACTTTTTCATTGTTGTGAAAATTTTAAAACCGATATCGCAATTTTTTTAACTTAATTACTATTTAAGGACTTTCTTTTTAAAGTTAGTTGTTGAACTTTAAGAAAAAAAAAAGTATACTTTTTAAGTTTTAAATTGTGTGTTTAATAAAGTTCATGTAAAAAATATAGTCCTAAATTTTAATATTTAAACACATGTAATTTGTAAAAGTATCATATGTGAATTACGAAAATGTCACTCCGCTCATCATATTAAACTTTCTTTCGTATAATTGGTGTATAACTGTATATATATTTTTATCGCTTTGATATTTACAAATGCATTAGTTAGGCCCAGCCCAATCCAAAGGCCCACTAAAACCAACTGAATTGCTGAAGAACTCATCTTTAAATAGAGAGATCAAAATCTCGCCGTCTAGGGTTTATTGCTGCTTCTCTGTACCTGCTTCCGCCGCTGCAGAAAGCTTCTAATCTCTCGTCAACAATGGCCGAACAGGTATGTTGTTTCTCAGATTTTACCTTTTGTTTCAATATTAACGATTATCGTATTCTTATCTGTTTTCTGCACTTCATTCGCAGACTGAAAAAGCTTTTTTGAAGCAACCCAAAGTGTTTCTCTGGTTAGTACCTAACCCTAAACGTTTATGTGCATGTAATTTTGTTGAATTGTTCTTTAAATGTGATTAATTCTGACAAAAATCGTGGATCTGATCAATGCAATGTTTATTAGCTCGAAGAAAAGTGGCAAAGGAAAGAGACCTGGAAAGGGTGGAAATAGATTCTGGAAGAGTATTGGTCTCGGATTTAAGACACCAAGAGAGGCTATTGAAGGTACTTTCATCAAATACTTTTATAACTGCCTGTTATATGTTTTTTAATCAATACTCTTTTGTTATGATATGGAATATTCAAATGTATTGAAAGGTTACGAGATGTTTTCTAAATGAACATGAAACAGAAGAAATGAAGTAGACTAAAAAAACATTGAAATGGGGTTGTTACTTTTATATGTGGATGTTTTAGGAAGTCCTATAGTAGGAGAAAGAGTAATAATCTTGTCTGAGCTGTTGAGGTTCGATAATATCAGGACATTAAAACTAGGATAATATCATGTCAATGGCTTTCTGTTCTTATTTAAACTAAAATTTTAGCTTACCCTTTTGGTTAGTGATTGCTTGCAAAGTCATTAGCTTTCATATAGTCATTTTTATCTCAATTCGACATAATTTGTTGACTTTAGGAACCTACATTGACAAAAAGTGCCCGTTCACCGGTGATGTATCCATTAGAGGCCGTATTCTAGCGGGTACATGCCATAGTGCCAAGATGGTGAGGACCATTATCGTTCGAAGGGACTATCTTCATTATGTCAAGAAATATCAAAGGCAAGATCCAAAGCTGACATTTGTTTTTTGTTTTAGGCCCCAATTAGACTTTAAGCAGGCTTTCTAAATCTTTTTATATAAACTCTCTTTTAAACAGGTATGAGAAGAGGCACTCAAACATCCCTGCTCACATTTCACCATGTTTCCGTGTGAAGGAAGGCGACCATGTAACCGTTGGACAGTGCAGGTCTGTTGATCGCTTATAATCCCTCTCATTTCATGAATTGTTTTTATGCTTGTGGCAAGAACGCTTTTAGTATAAGTTTGATGCATAAAATGGTTTGATTACTCGATAAATATAATAATTTCACAGGATAATAGTTGTAGAAGTAAGTAGATAAAGAGTGGAATCTGGGATCAAAACTTAAATGGGAATCAAATATCTGATCTCAAATGTTTGTGCTTGGAAACAACATTAGAGGGCCACGTTTCTTGTTTTCTTGTCATTATAATTTGGTACCACCAATGTTTGTGTTTACAGACCATTATCAAAGACCGTGAGGTTCAATGTCTTGAAGGTGATTCCAGCAGGATCTTCAGGTGGTGGGAAGAAAGCATTTACAGGCGCATAAATACAAGTTTTTTAACTCTTTTTGTTAGCCAAAAAAAACTGGAGTTATGTCGTTTCATTGACGCTAGTATGCTGTTTTATTTTATTATTCATGTCCGACACCTTTGAGAGTTATTTCAGAAATCTATATCAAGAAGTTTTTGTTTTCTTTTTTCCTTTAGTTGTTTAACTCGCTGATAGATTGAAATGGTTTTGGTTTTGCTAGGTTGATTTTTTTTTTAAATTCTCCAGCGTATTAGAGGAGTGGTAACATTTCACTACACACCATATTGTCACGTCAGTTTTTTTTCTCCGTCACTTAACCCACCCCACAAGCTCCGTAGAGGTCAATCTTCATCGCTTCAAATTCTGTCAACCATTTAATATTCTAACCAATCAAAAATTAAAAAAAAGTGAAAAAATTTGATTTGGACTCGCCACATTTCTTTTTACCAAGTGGTAACTACCACGTCCGGCATTTTTTCATCATATTTTCATGGTATGACATCATACTCACCATCTTAGTGTTCACTCCACTACACACCCCGCCCCACTCCCGCTCATTGCGCTCTTAGAGTCTTAGAGGGACTGGTATGGGATTTGATTGTGTGATGACCACCACATAATGCCATCATCCTTTGAGTAAAAGGAGTCGGACTTCCCCATCACTCCTAACACACTATCAAATTAGTTTTCTCCTATCACTTATTACGTCATTGAGCTTTGTAGGCATTTTTTTCTACATCAAATATGTATATTCATGTAGGAAATTTAATTTTAATGCAAATGCATATTAAAGTTTGAAGTTTAATTTTAATCTTGTTAAAATTTACTTGTTAATAATAATAGTCATGTGTCACACTAATAATAATAGATAGTTACTAGTTTAGATACCCGTGTAAACACACGTGTAATCATAATTATTTATGTAAAAGTATTATTTTATATTCGTTTAACTAAATATATGATTGTATTGTATGAATGAAAAAGAGCTTGATCCGATGGCACTTTTAAGAATGATGTAAAATTTAATTACGATAAAATTTGTAGTATATATATATATATAGATAAGTAAAATCTTTTAATAATTTTAAAAGTACGATAAGAAAAGTAACCCTTTCAAATGTACTGTACGTATAAATATAAGTATTAATTAGGTATAATCATTTTAAAAATATAGATAAGTAAAATCTATAGATATAGGTTTAAAATTACCATATAGATTAATTTAGTAGGATTAAGATTTAAAATACTTTAACTCTAAAAAGTCAAAATTGATTTTTTAATTTGAAGCAAATGAACGATCAAGATTAAATCTTTTGTTAAATAAAGGGTTTAGATTGTCTAATAATTTTTTTCTAATTAATCCTTTATTTATATTGGAAGATTGGAAGATGTTTTAAAAGGTGAACTTTTTATTTTTAGCATGTTTTAAGTACCGTTTTTATCTTAGTAACATGTTTTAAATTCTTGAAATAGAACAAACTTTATGTACTTTTTTGTTTTTTATTTATAAGTATATTAAGTAAAGTATGTAAACATAAAATAACTATGTCTTTAATCGTTTGTGACATTTTTAAAAGGAATATATGCAAAAAAAAATGTTAATTACAGAAGTTTCGTGTATGTAAATATTTGATTTAAAATACATGCCCGTACACCAATCAAATATTACACTAGTTAATGTTAGTTGGTGTCTACATTATTGAAAAGATGAAAAAGAAAATCTATGGAGTTGTTTGTTTACTGCTTAATTGAATCATTTAGCGCTAAATGCTCAATCGTTTGATATTCAACGTGTTTGATTGTTGACTTTAAATAAAGACTGTGCTAAATGAAACAGAAGAACATTGTTGAATCATTATACCTTAACATACATTCTGAATCATAAAACACCAAATATTTTTCCCTAACACTTCTTTTTTCACACGTTACCTTATTAAACAATCATATCTTATCTTATCTTATAATATAATATATCACTATTAAGGTTAAAATGGTAATTTGCATTATTCAGATTGTTCATTCAGAACATTTATCAAACAGCATGTTATATTCAAAGACAAATTCATTCAAAGCGTTTTGAATTATTGATGACAAAATTATTCGGTGTTTTATATTATATTCTAAAAAACAGCCCCTATCTCAATTAAATGAAGTGAGATTGGTAATTCGGTGGGTCACGTGGAATAAAAAGAGGCAAATTGCTGGGCCTCTTGATTTATTTGGTGGCTGGAAAATTTTATCCGAGGGTAATGAAAATTAAAAAGGTTACATGATTATTGGGCTACAATTCTTGAGAAGGATTTTAATTTGTTGTAATTAGTTGTTTGGATAGGTAAAGTTTTTATCGACTTATTCGAGCTTAATTTTAGTTGAAAAGTTGTTAAATACCATCTAAACTAGTGTGTCATACCTCCAATAGAATCTTAAACGCTTACTCAAAAGATCCAAGATGTCCAAATAGAACACTTGCACGATATCATCAAATGCTTGCGATCCATCCGACCTTGACAATGATGATGACACGAGTTACACGTGGAAGAATTGGAACGTCACTCCGCAAAGGAGAAATACCATCATCATATTCGTCATCTTTTAGAAAAAGACAAACTTAACGTTTTGCTCTCAAATTTTCAAGAATTTAGCAAGATTAACAAACCGGATATCGGAAGCAAAAACACATCAAGTAAAGAAGTTGGAATTGAAAACGAAGATGATCCGTTTACAACACGAGATTTGTGAGATCACGATCTTCAAACGCTATGTCACATGATCATTTGACATGAGCCAATCTTCATACGGTGTTTGTGGTAAAAGACAAACTTAGAAAAAAAACATGGATGGGGTGGTTTAGTTAATTATATATTTTAATATTTTATGTGTTACTTTATGACTTCATTCATGACATGTTTTAAATGTTTTATGGAATTTCTTAGTCTTATATATATTTTTTTATTATTAGTAGCTAATTGTTTTTTTAATTATGTTTAAAAAAAGGAAAAAGATAAAGAGATAGAGTGTAATCGATATTTCTTTGATTACTGGTTAGAATAGAATAGGAGATAGAAGGTAATGTGACTCTGATGAATTAGAAATGAATGAAGAATGATTATACTCCTCATCCTCCAAGATGATACACGTAAGTTCTTGTGGCGGACAAATGTTACACCAACCGATAACTTGCTTCCGCAGTTCCGGGCAATCCAACAAAATACGGCCAATCGATCCCGCATGCTCAACACAAAATGGGCGTAAACATGAAAAATGATTTATGCCTTGAATCCCAATCGTTCCACACAGTTTCCACATTAAAAGCCAAACTGCCAAAGGCAATAGTTATTTTTTTATCTATTTTTCTTAGTGCCTTAAACTTGAGTTGTCAAAGCCCATTTACTTCATATTGGGCTCTGCTCTTTGGTTTAGCCAGCCAGGCCCAATTGAAAACCCAGCTACCGTTTACCGTGTTGCCTCTATTTGTTTGTATATAGTATACGATCTCAAAAAATTTCTATAGCATTCTATTAATTCGTTCTTGCTATTTGTTCATGCAGATTATGGTCAAATAAAATGCTAATGTTCCATCATCATTACAATTTACAAACAAATAGATATTATTAAATCTGTGTTTGAACGCAGAAGCTGATTCTAGAAGTTTCTAAAAATTTATTAAACCGAAAGCTACTTCAAGTAGTTTTTATAAGTTAGAGCTTTCTATAAACAAAATTACTCAAATACCTTTCGCTTAATTATGTTTCATATCTATGGTTGTATTTTGTGTTTTTTTAATATTATTTAATTTTGCCAAATATTTCTATAAAAATAAAAGTTCTAGTTTTTAGCTTTACGTAAACGGAGATGATTCTTTTACGAAAGAAATTGATTCATCCACGCAAATGAATGTTTCAACAACCTGTTAATTAGCTTTAAGGGTGTTATATTTTATGTGAGAATTAATTTTTCGTAAAAAACATCTCTTACATAAAAGTTTCAGCTCCTATCTTTTAACTTTAGTTCACTCCAGCTTCTACTAGTTTTAACATATCCTTAAATCTAAAAGACATGGAAAACAATTTAGATTGTATATACCGTAATTCGTAATAAATAAGTTGTTATTTTTATTTAAATTATTTAAAATTATTTTTAAACTTTAATCTTATAATTTTTAGCTGTGAACTTTATTTGCTATTAAAATTATTTTTGCAATTCACATGAAAACACACGTAAAATCCGTGTTCGATGGACTACTTTGCGAAATGAAACCAGACGCATTCGTGGCCTCATGCATGATGTATTATTCTTTATTTCTTTGTGCTGTAAACTACCAGCGGTTTTCAATTAAAAAATGTTAGTTGACAACGTTTAAAACAAAAATGATTTAATTATAAGTCTAAACGTATATATATATAATAATATATTTTTTTTATTCTCTTATTATCTATTAAATGCTGATATATAAAATCTACTGATTTTATTTATTTATTTTCAAATTTGTAGAAGTGCATAGCGATTCTGGATTAAGATATTTTGCACCACAAATGTTGCTTCTTAGTAGAGAGAAAATGTGTACGATAGTTCGATGTTAATAAATTAAAGGGCAAATTGTATTAAAATACAATAAACTTTGTCTTAGTTATCATTATATACAATCAGCTTTATTTTTAAAAAAATAATATAACTAACTTTTATAATCCTAACAATGTATGCAACTTGTTGTATACTATGGAAGTTATGTTAATGTTCATTGTATACAATGGTAACTAAACAACAGACATATAAAAAAGTTGTTTGCATACAATGAATGGATTATGAAAGTGAGTTGAATTATTTTTAAAATTTTAAAGTTTGTTGTATACAATGGTAACTAAGATAAAGTTTATTGCATTTTCATGCAATTTGCCCTAAATTAAAGTAATAGGTACCGGAAAATGGTTAAATAAAGTAAATTGAAACTATTAAATAAAGTAACAATTTGGTGAAGTTAATGAAAATCTTATATATAATTTTAATAACTAAATCTTCCAAAATAAAGAATATTTAAAAAATCAAATCAATGCAAATTAACTTAATAATTACAAAAATTAATAACTAAACTTTTCATATTAAACTTAACTATTAAAAATTACGTATAGTTAGAAATATTAATTCTAAATAATATATAAGCTACATTTATAAAATTTCTGGATTTTTTTAAATGGGTAATGTGATTAAAATAGCATAGAGTTATAATGTCAACATTCTTATTGGATTTTACCATCCATGTCTATATTATACTATATTATAAAGCATTTAGGCCATATGCTTAAACTATTAAATTTTAAGTGTTTTAAAATTACTAAATTACCCCCATATAAACTAAATTGAGTAAATATTAAATATAGTTAATAAGATTCTTAAATTTCATTTTAATAGTTAAACTTTACATATTTAAGAAAATCATAGTCAATACAATTTCTTTGAAAGTCAAAGCCAAGACAAATTAACATAATTATTAAATAATAATTTCATAACCTTTTTTTCCAATTATGGAGAATAGAAAAGTAAAGGAAATGTAAAAAAGATAAAGAAAATAGACATGTCAACAAACGAAAATTATTCGTGGTCACTGTATTACATGAATACCATACTTCATATGTCTTGAAAACGGACATGTTAACGAGTAGAAATTATTCGTTGCCGCCGCATTGCACAAGTATCGTCCTAGTAAAATTTTATTGACCTATTTTAATTTAAATAAGAAACACACCACCATTGTTTTAAAAACAGACAAGTTGTGGAGAAAAATATTTGTCGCCGTTACATTACGCGAGTACAATGCTAGTGTGTGTGTGTGTGTATGTGTGTGTGTGTATATGGGCCAAATACACAAAAATACAACAAATTATGCCTAAATTATCATTGTATACAATCAACTTCATTTTGTATCTAAAAATACAATCAACTTTCTAATATTAGTCATTGTACGTAATTGATGACTTGCTTAGCAAGTTGCAGGTCACTTTTTTAATTTTATGATTTTCTAGATTATCATTATTCAATGTTCTTGATCTTCTTAGATATGTTCATATGTTCAAGAACAAAAGAATACCACAACAGTCTGGAGTCCATCTAAACAAAATTAAAATGAATAAGATCTAATCTAAACATGAAAATATGAACAACAATGAATATTAATGTAGACAAAATCAGACTTAAACAAATGATTATGAACAAGATCAGATGAGTATTTATACATAAAGAATCATGCACTCCAGATCTGCCGAACAAAAGCATATCTATGTTGAACTTTGAAGGAGGACGTTGAACAAGATGAAGAACCACGATACGGATCGAGCCCCAAATGGATCTGAGAACACCGATTTGGAATGGATCTAACCCAAACAATCGAGCCCCAAATGAAGAAACCTTGAAATGATCAAGTTTCAAATTAATCCATTGAATTAGATCAGTGAGCCTTTAACCCCTACGAAGCTAAGGCAACAAACCATATATGCCGATTTGAATCGATATGGAGAACACGGAACCACATAACCCAATCGACAGTTGTGTCACACAAACCATTAGGCATGGAAGATGCTAAACAATAATATCAACTAAACTCTGAAGGATTTTTATTCTTTATTTATTGATTTGGTCAGTACCCATCATCCAATATTCAAAACCCAGATTAGAAACGCAAATGAAGATAGGGTTTTGATTAAAGAATCGTATCTTAAATTTCAAACCCATATCTGTTTTAGCATATTCCAAGAATCACGAATAAAAATTTATGGTTTATTGTTGTTCATGAGCATCATCTCCTATTATATGTGAGATGCCAAGAGGAGTAAAGAAGAACATTCATAATTTTTTTAGAATACAAAAAACAAAAAATAAGAAAATAGTGGGAAAATGTGTAAAACCTGTTGTTGGCCTGCAATCATAGGTGACTTGTATACAATGAGTCAATTTTAAAAGTTGGTCGTATTTTTAGATACAAAATGAAGTTGGTTGTATACAATGACAATTTATGCATAGGTTGTTATATTTTCGCATAGTTTGTTATATATATATATATATCTTTTATAAGATAGAAGGGGTGATACTCATCTACTTTAACATACATGTATGACAGGAACGTATCTACAAAATTACAATTTATGAGAAAACAATTATATAATTAAGAATTTTTAACAAAATTCCATAAATGTATTATTAGGTTGATTTTTAAGCGCGCATATATATATATAGGGGAAGGTAAATGTGAGAATATATATTTAGGTGAGAATGGTAGAACAAATCATAGTCATCCATTAGATGTTGAGCTATTAGATTTAATGGTCGCAATTCACCCGTTGTAATTCATGATCGTCGTAATTCATGGTTGGGTAATGGATAAAATGAAGGGCCAAACGTAGACCATCCGATCAAATCAAATGAAAGACTAGGATTAAGTCTCTCATTCTCACCTAAATATTCATTCTCATTTGAACATCTTACTATATATATCTATACTATATTATAAAGCATTTAACACTCTCTCTCCTAACAAAATTACTAACTTACCCCTCATTTAAACCTAAAAGGAAACTACTGAACGATTTTAATTAGATTCTTAAAAGCCACTTTAATAAATAAACCTTTCATAAGAAATAATGTTTAAAAATGTCAAGTCCATGCAAATTAAATGTCAACCTATAAGATATTAAACAAATTATAAATTAAATAAAAAACCTC
>JAUEJL010105023.1:0-12938 GCA_032274825.1 Drosophyllum lusitanicum | reverse complement strand
AGAACTGTTTTTCGTATGAGAACTGCGAGAACCAATCTTGGTCATTCAAGTGGTAAGTGGAATTCATGGATGAAGAGCGTGGGCGGATTGAGTGTGGCAAAGTGCATATAAAAACGAACAAAACTGTTTTTGTATTATAGCGTGTGTTCCTTCGTTTACGTTTGTTTATCGTTTAAAAACGAACAAAAATGTACACGAACGAACTAATCTTTTAAACAATTGAACACAGATGCTAGTTCGTGTTCGTTTATTTATTCGGATAAAGTTAAACGAACGAACACGAACACAGAATTCCGTTCGTGTTCGTTTATTTGTTCGGCTAAACATAAACGAACGAATACGAACAAGCCTCTTTCATGTTCATTCAGTTCATTTAGTGCCCTAGCAATGAGTTTGACTAAGCCAACTTTGAGTTGCGCGTGCACACATGCATCTAGGTATACATGTGCATATATGCACACATGCATCTAGGTATACATCCTCCTTAGGTATCTAATTAATTAAGTATTAATTAAATTAAATGTATACGGTAGGTTTAAATATATAGTGCACGTCTTCTTTCTAAACTAGCCAAGCCGAGCCCAAATATGGTATTTATCAAGTCGAGCTCGTTTAGGATTTTTTAAACTTGAGCTCGGCTCGTTTAAGATATATGAAGCTCGGCTCTGCTAGTTTAGACTCTGGTTTTATTTTGAGTTTATATATATATGTATAAAATTAATTTTGTATATGAAGCTCATTTAGGCTTGTTTAAACTCGCAAGCTTAAACAAGTCCACTCTTTGAAACTCGAGATCAGGCGCATTTAGTAAATAAGCTTTAGTCTAGGCTCGAGCTCGAGCTAATTAAGGATCGGCTCGTTTCAAACTTGTAACGACCCGAGTTTGAATAGCTCGCGAGTAGTTTGGCACATTTACATCCCCTGTGGCTAATTTTGAATCTTCTTGAGTTCTTTTCCTTTTATATCTGTTGAGTAATGTCTCATATCGGACGAAAAATGACTGTATAACATGCTTAATAAGGGTCATTCGCTACTCCATTTATAGTCAATTGGTATTTACAATATCTTTGCATATGCATGTATGCATCAGCATCTATGAAACATTTTTGTTTCAAAAATATTAAAACTGGTTTCAAACAAAAGAAGAAAAAGAACTGAATTTAGCTGTATAATTTATCTAATAAAAAAACCTAAACACAATTAGGATTGCTAGGTTTCTAAATTCAATCAATTCGCTCACCCCTAGAGTTATTAATGATAACTTTCACTATAACATTGCTAGGTTTCTAGATTTTGGAGTTTTCTTTCCTTTACTTAATATATAAGCTTGATATCATCAACTTTATGAAATTTCTTAATAGAACTAAGAAATGGAATTCATTTTTTAGTTCAAAATAAATTTGATTTCATGTTTTATACAGTTTGGTTGAAACTGAGAGGTGTATTGTATCTTTATGTTTTAACTCAGGAAAAAAAGACTGAAACACGAGGAACCATAAAACCATTAGACATTGACCACGCTTAACTTTTTTCTTGCACTCACCGTAGTCAAGATCGAGATCATATGCAAGATCATAAGTTCAAAGAGATCCTACGCAATATCAACATGTTTTCTTTAAACAAGTGTAGAATCATAAAGTTTTAAGATTAACAATGTATGCGCAAGTAGAACACGTAACTATGAGTATCAATTGATGTAACTAATACGCGGCGCATTGTACATTGTTTATATTCCTTCAAACTATATTATAACTAACATGTGGCGCATTTTAGAAAACCTCGTATCCACACACTAGAAGGCAGCCACACTTGTGTATATGTCTGCAATGTTATACTAAAGATCGGATATAAAGATAAAAACACAGTAATAGAAACTGCATTTATTAGTACAGATTACAAAGATACGTGGATACAGAAAGGTAATATTGTATTTTTCGCGTCTGATGAAACTATGTTTCGGGGGGCCCAGAAGCAAACACGTTAATAAGACCACGAAAGACTTGTGCAGATAGTTTGTGAGCTACAAGAACCTCGCCATCGACGTTCCACACACTCTCCTCCCCAAATGAAGTGAATGTGAAAGTTGTAGTCTACAGATAAAAATTAAAAGATAATTTAAACAAAGGACCTCAGATTTTCATTTTTCAGATGAATAGAAAAGAAGGTTTTTAGAGGGAGTTTACTTTAGCTTTTTAAAAGCTTATAAACCCGGCTTATTATTTAAAAAAACTCGTTTTTTCGGCTTATTTTCTAACATACGAGCTTATTATGTCTTAAGATACATGAGAAAATAAGCCATAACTTATATAAAAAATAGCTGAACTTGTAAGCCTATAATAAGCTAAAACAAACACCCTCTGTTCAACAATGAAAGTAATAAAGCATATCGTACTTTATGATGTTCCACGAAATCAAACTTCAGCGGGGTTCCATCCTTCCGTGCTAGTTGCATGAGGTGCCTACATGTTCATAATCAGTTACAGGGAGCTAAAGCATGTGCTCAATGTGTGTGTGAGAGGGAGGGAGGGAGCCGCATCGTAGATGTGGGCATGTGGCCAAACTCATGGTGATTAGTTGGGTAGCGGGTCAAAAGGGTCCGTTTGACCCGAAATTCTTTTGTCCAAATTCAACTAATTACTCTGGACCAAGGCTATCTGAATTCTGAACTTCAAATTTTATAACAGTTTAGTCCTCCTAAGTATCAATTTGTTGTCTTTTATGCCAATTCTGACCAAATATTAACCGGAGCATTTGTAAAAAAGACCATTATACATACCCTGAATGTAATACCTATTATACCCTTCATTTAAAATAACAGTGAATTTCAATTTGATAAATTAGCCATATACCAACAAGTTTATACATCAATTTGAAACTGTAAAGGCAATTTCATCATAGAAGTTTTGGCCGTAACGGGCATAAACAGAACCAGCTGATACTTGGGTTGTCAGTAATGCTTTTTTGATGTGTTAGTTGCCATTAGCGTAACCTTTGATACTTGAGTGACGTATGCATACGCCATAGAAGAATTATGTGATTCACTAATAATGTAAGTACTATGAAGAACGGTTTAGAAGGTTGAATGCACTAAAAAACCAATTTTGACAACTTTCGGCTCGTTCCAGAGATTTAGCTCACTTCCTTTTTACCCAAGTTTTTTCTTTTGAGTTTCATTCATTTAAACCATTGGAGATTAAAATAATCAAAAATAAAAGCCCCCAAATCAAAACCATCCGTATGTAAATGAGGGTAATTTACCATAAATAGAAAGCACGAGGGAAGTCTTTGATCAGAATGAGATGCAGCAAACCGTCTGAAAGATGTGCCTCAGCAACCAACCCATCAGGTGCCTTTTCATTTCTGCACGATATGACAGCAGCACCGATGCTAAGAAACCGTCCTTTAATTCTCACTAAATTTGGTTCTCGTTGAGCAACGAATGTTTGGTTTGCACTACAAACTTCACATTTCGCACAACATCGCACTCTTTCAAGATCCTTTGATAGTCCCCAAAATGTTTTTTTTCTTCTTCCATTAGCTCGTGTATTCAATTTCTCTGGTTCGACTTTCACATAAGCTACCTCTGCCTCGTATGACCTTAAAAAACAAAACGAAAGGTATTAGAGGTGGTAAGATGAACGTACAGCGAGGGTTGAGTAACGTGAAAACGACTTCGGTTTGAAACCGAGTTGACCAACAAACTCTCTTTTGTCCATTTTTAAAGAAAGAATGTGATAGGTATTGTGTTGGTATGATAACAAAAACAACTGGGTAAATGTATCCAACTTTACACTTATTATTATTATTATTATTATTATTATTATTATTATTATTATTATTATTATTGTATTGAAGTTCAAAACTTACTTTTTGATCAAAACTTAATATTGTTCCAATAATACATTTTGATGTACTTAACCCAAAACAACTATCACAATAACAATGTAAATCAACAACAATAACAACAACAACAACGACAGAACCCAATCCCGCCTGAGCAGGGTAGATAGTCATATATCTACCTGAAGGCAGACAACAACAATGTAAATATTTGAATAAAATGATTTAGGAGGTTGCATGCATTTAAAACAGCATTTTAGAGATTCCAAGGTGTTTAACCATTCTCCTTTCAGTTTCTTCTTTTTTGGCTCATTTGAGATAAAAGCAGGAAGTACTTAAATCGACCCTAGTTCTAAAAAGTATTTGTATTTTAAATTGCTTATGTGGATACAATTTAGAAATATTTTAAGATTTTGTAAATGACTTTCTATGGTCAAACACAAGTTCTGGTTAAGGGATAAAACATGTGTCACATCTGTTTCTCAAATGTAATATTTTGAAATTAATACAAGAATTTGGTATTTATGTTAAGAGTCATGAACAAAGTTAGGGGGACCAAAATGACATTAAGGGAAATTAGGAAGGTATATAAGTCAAATTAGGGCACAATACCCAATATTACATTACTGTAGCCGTTTTCGAGATCGGAGGTGCACTGTGTGTTTTGTGTGTGTGTGACGCGAGCAGAAACGAGGAGAAAAAACGGTTCAAGCAACATTTATTTGATTCGTTTTGAAGGGAAAACATCCCTTAAATCTCTATGATCATTCGTATATCAGTTTAATGAAAATTGATTAAGATTAACGAGGTTTTGAATTGATTTTTGTGTTGTTCGAGTAATAAGGATAAACCGAGACCTATGAATGGGATTTTGGACCCTTAAATCTTGTTTAAACTTCAATTAATCATTTAGGATTTGCTTATGGGATGTTTGGGAACTAATGTAATTGGAATCATAAGATTTGCTTAAGTTTGATGTTGGAAATGATCGACCGGGTGCTGAGAATCGAAAATGTTCTTGTGAATCGTAAACCGGGGTATAAGGGGGAATCGAAAACAGTGCAAATAGGCACGAATCGTAATATGGATAAAGGGTTGAGTCTCTTAGTGAGATTCCCCAAGATCGCAAATCATAAAGTAACAATCAGAAAGTACACTATCGTGAAACAGAATCGCAAATCACAATTGAGCTTCAGTCCAAAACGGAATGAATTACACGAATCGTAAACCGTTGATGGTGGGAATCGAAATTCTTAATCATAAACCTCTTTTATTAAGCCTAGGGAATCGTAAATCTAACTTAAGGTTGAATCATAAAACTTGGACTCAAACATGAATCGAAAACAGGTTGATCATATTTAATAATCGAAAATTACATAATTGAAAAGTTGAATTCAAAACCTTACGGGTCAGGAATCATAAATCGTGGTCAGGGATAATTGTGATTCACGATTCAAGTAGAATCGTAAATCAAGGTTGGGGTCAATCGTGAAACACCCTATGTCAGAATCGAAAATCGAACATAAACAAGTATTGAAAACATATAAGAATTGAAAACATATGTGAATCGAAAACCTGGTTGAGTGAGAATCGTAAACTCTGAATAAAAAATTGGGATTCGTATGCAATCGTAAATCAGGACCTAAACAGAATCGCAAATCATAACCGAGGACACAATCGTAAACCATTACCGATGGAATCGCAAATTGACTAGTATGATGGGCTTTGGGGACTTTCATAGTGTACTATTGAGTTTAGGGTTGTAGCCCGAATAACATCTAATTAAGTGGAGACTTGGATTGTAGGTGACTGCCGGTCGACACGAATCTTCCAGATACTTAGTTAAATTATTATTGATTATTGTTTGTGCTGCAACCAGGTGAGTTACACTGACTTGCTCATTATATTAGTGTGAAATGTACATGTTATGTATTGGTGAAAGTGTAACTAATGTGTTTATGTGTGAAGTGAAGGTTTGTGTTATATTGTGGTGAAAACAGAACTCAGGCACAGTCAGACATGTGAAACCCTTGGTACGGCCTGGGTAGTTAACTGTGACCCAAAGTGTGAAATCGTCGTCAATGCACTGCTTCGGTATTATGTGTATAGATATGTGATCATGGATGGTATATGCACATACCTAGTGTGATGTGTAAGTTGTGTGCTCGCTAAGCTTTATGCATACCGTTGTTGTTTTTTATCTTTTCGGGACCAGACCGTGGAAAGGCTCCAGCTTTATGAGAGCAGCTCATCCCATTCAAATGTTTTCCGTTGTTTCTTTTAATATACACATCATTAAATGTTGAGAACAATGTTTGTAAATTAAATTACTTGGAATGTTGTAAGACGTGTAGTTCTAGGTGCGGAACCTCGTCATGGATTTTGCTAGAACAGTTATGTTGTCGTTAGACTTTGATATACATATGTTTCTTTTTAAAAAAATGGGGCATTACAACATGTAAATTATATCTCTATCTTTTCGTGTCATTAATACATGCCAAGTTACATCAGAAATTTCTTTCTGTCTTAATCTTTTCGTGTTAGATTTCAAAAGTTTATGTTATTTTTATTATTAATTAGGACCCGAAATCTGCCTCAAGCGTATTTTCTTGTCAATAATGAAAATACCTAAAACCCGCCATAACCATCTTAATAATACCTGTGCCTGAAAAACACCTTCGTTCCTGCATAATCATATCTTTTTGGCCCCATCCATCGATATTTTTCGCTCTCTGTGATCACATCTCCGTAAAATCCATACCTAGTAACATCAAATAAAAAATGATGAGATATACCAAACATATTATAACAAATAAATAAATAAATAATATTTGGGAACATACAAAAGTAGAAATTATATCACATGGAGAAAAAACAGTAAGAGTCTACCCAGCAAAGGAAGCAGTATATCGTACACGAGGCTCATGTTTGGATGTTCGTGATGTTTTCCATCTTACAATTTGAGCTATATCCAGGCGTAATCTTTCACCCATAATAATTTGCAATGCAGATGTCACAGGATCCCGAGCTCCAGTTGTACTGCAAAACTATAGAACTTCAAGATTATGAAGTTATATGTTTATAAAATGGAGAAACTTACAAAAAATATATATAATGTGATAAATACCATATAACAATAGCATCGGTAGAACCGGAAGGAATAAGTCCAAAGCGAAATCTTTCATTCGGGAAGGAAATTTCAGAATCATGGCCTGCTTAAGAGATTAATTGATATTGAATAATTAGAATCAATAAATAAGTTGTAAATAAGGTGCTATTGCAAGTTTACTTGTTCGAGTCTTTGAAAAGCTCGGATTATTTGAATAACTATTAGTAAAATGACAAAAAAAAGGGTAGTCTCATATATTGTTAAATAACATAAATTCAGAATAAAACAATTTATTTGCTATAACTATAATAACATGTTTTTTATAAAAAATTCATGATTTGATTGAAGGAAAATACTCACCTATAGTTAATAGTTCCAACAGTTATATTTTTTTCACAATAGATCTATAAATAACAAGAAAAATAGATGAATAAATATTTAAGTAGGGTAAAAAAGAAAGGGAATAAAATACTACTACTTTTCTATGAAATACTCAGTTTTGTTGTAGATGGTATAAAACTGATCATTTACCCCAAAAATGTTCAGAAAACTATAACCATAATCACCTTATCCAAACAGTAAATAAGATAATAAGCTTCACATAGCACATCCAAACACCCGTAAAAGCAACAAAGAGATGATTTGCACACCATCTTTTTATCCATACACCATCAAAAACAATTGTTTTCACAGTTCTTCCCTTGCTTAAAAATAAAGTACTTTTATTTATACCATCTCTTTGGTGAAAGGGTAAAGAGTTGTCATAGAATGGGTACCTCAATTTACTATTTGTAAACATTCAAAAACAATAACTTTGATAGTATATGGATAAAAAAAGTGGGTAAACAAATTACCTCCCAAAAGTAATAGCAAAAATGGAAAACCGATATGGAAGGATACATACTAAGATTTGGGACTTGTGATTCATCAAGTGATGAACTCAGGAGAGGTGACTCATCCTCACCAGAAGCCAATGGTTCTGCCATAGTTACGATTGGACCAGGGTCCACAATGTCATTTTGGGTATCCGTGGTTTGACCATAATCTGGAGGAACAGGTGGGTATGGAGCTTTATGTCTTGACAAGAGAACACCGTTTAGGATCTCATTGAAAAGGCCATCACCTCCCTAAACCACATTAGATATGTAAAAAAATTCATAGTATTTTCTAGAGCACACAATATCAATCCAGTACTCATGAACTGATGGTTAATTCAAGTTATGTTTAACCTATAACAAACAAACAAATAGTCCGAAAGTCTTTTAAAAAATAAGATCATCTTTGGAAAAAGAATAATCTTTGTAACTGTATTTGCAGACCAAGTATTTATTTAAAAAAATTGAAAAATACAAAAATTTATTGGACATGAAATGTTTTGGGTCAAGTCATCATATCAAGCTGCTTTGACATTGACCTCTTACCCCACTCACTCATTTGTCACTGCTAGCTTTTTGTTTCTGAATTATTGATAAAGGGAAAACTGAAAAAGGATGCCAATTTCTGAATATTAAAACTTACAACAGCAACAACCCCATCATATGAATTAAGCTCCCTATTTGTAATAGAAGTCATGGCATCACAAGCATGCCCAGCCCTTTCCGTCACAATAACCTATGAAATAAAATTTATTAACATTCATCATACCCAAAGTAGCTGATATGATCTTTTTCACAATTGTCATGTGGGTGACTCGGAATACTTAGAACATGTACCTTTGTTTTTACTTTGGCTTGAGAAAAGAGAGGAGCAACATTTTCCCAAACTTGACATCCGTTTCCTTTTCCACTCCTCGGATTAACAAAAACCTAATCAAGATTATTAAAAATATAGAAAATAATCTTGCACTTCGGTTTTCATCATGAGAAATATACATTTATCAAGTAACCATTAACAAAAAATTAAGTTAAACGTACCAGAAGACTCTTAGGCCTTTCCGTTTCCATGCCAAGTAACCTTTTTATTTGATTCACCCACATTTCACATATTTCCTTATCATCATGACCAAAAGTGTGCACAATTGGAGTCCAAAGACAAGGTTGACCCTTTGACCTCTGGACACCATGAACTCTAAACCGGTACGTCTATAAGAATCATATGCATAAAAAAGAAAAAAAAATCAACTTCAAGTTCTGCCCTAAAATGATATTTTAACTGTGTGAGAAAATGTTTCTAAGGATTGTACTAAAACTAGAGGGGGCACCTTAGACCCATTTACCAATGAATGGGTTGATTTATGTAGTGTTATCTCAAACAGGTCAAACCAGATTATATAGCTAAAAGAGGAATGGGTCAAACAGGATGAAAGTGGCCCAAGGTCTAATCTTAATGCATATAACCTCCTAAAATATTTTTAATCCAATATTAACATTATTATCTCATATATGATATATAGTTATTGTAGTCACAATTAACACACTAATTATATAAAAGAACAAAAAGAAATGTACATCGAAGTGTTTGTGCGCCAAGCTAAAGCTTTGACTCTTACTAAAAATGACCATTTTGAGCCACAACCAATTTGACCCGTTACCAAAACTATTGACCGCTCATTTTGCCGCCTCTAGATACACTTTCTTGACAATCCCATTGATGACTAAAAGTCTTAAAACAAACCTTGGATAAGTGGCCCGACAAGCATCCTGGGTTTGCACGGTGAGTTTCTTGTACCATGCCCCAATCATTGAACTCGAGAGCATACACATCAGATATTTTGATACAAGTGTCAGGTTTGGACACAAGTAGTATCCCTAAACAACTTGAGCTATCGTCCTGAATTTTTCAAAATAAATTATAACAAAATAGAAAGGTCAAATTTGAATACCTATAAGTTATAAGTGCCGAAACATGAGATGATTTTTGTAACAGGCATGGAAAATGAAATTCAAAAAAGAAACTAAATGTCATATGACATAAAAGAAAGTTAAATCTGTTTGGTACCTTAAAACTACTTCTTGCAATTAAAAAAGCCATATTTGATATTTCCATTCATCATAGTGTCATTGACAAAGCATTTTTCATAACAGAACTTGCACTAATTTGTACTAATACATGTATACTCCTTGCACTAAGTTCACCTAATGGAGCAGGGGGAGTGCTTTGATTTGGGGCAAAAGTTGAAGTTAACTCAATCATGGTCTCAATGTGCTCAACTACATAAATCATATTAGATTACTAGGGTTTCTCTAAAATTTGAAGCAAGGTCAAGACTCAAGATACACAATGATTATTAGCAATTGATCGTAACAAATGCATAACAAGAAACCAAATTCATGTTCTTAATTAACAAAAGACCTTATCGTAATCTGGAGAAAACTAACATTTGAAAGGGATCCCAATGATTTCCACGATAACTCGTCTGCTTTAAGGGTAAGAACAACCTCCCCAAGTTGACCCATGAGGAAATTTGAAGTCAAAATTGACGGTTTTTCACCACCATCCTGAGAATCATCACCCTGCATTGGAAAATTTGGGTTTCTCTCCATATATGATAAACCCACAAGTTAATTTTTGAAAAAATGTAACTTTCTGAAAAGGGAAAGGTT
Organism: Drosophyllum lusitanicum; assembly: GCA_032274825.1. NCBI lineage: Eukaryota > Viridiplantae > Streptophyta > Magnoliopsida > Caryophyllales > Drosophyllaceae > Drosophyllum > Drosophyllum lusitanicum. The sequence goes on along the minus strand of JAUEJL010105023.1, from coordinate 2,447 downwards.
GTTATCAAGGATTTCTTTAAGGATTTCAATCTGCGAGTCAAATGTCAAAACAAAGAAAATGAAGATATTGCAGTTTGGATAATTAAGGCGTTGTTAAAATTAGTGGTGGAGGGAGGTTTCGGATTTACAGGGTCAAATGGGGTGGCTGGCTGGCTGGCTGCACGCTGGTTCGGGTAACAAACGGGAGGAAGGAATGAATTTTTAAACTTTAATATATATTAAAAAAAATTACAATGTTATTATTCTATTAATTTGTACTAGTATAACATCATGTGTATAAATACAGGAATAAATACATATATTGATAACAAATAATACTCTGTGTACAAATGGGAGGAAGGAATGAATTTTAAATGTTTCTGAATAGGCAAATAATTGTAAAACCTACAAAAAGTATAACCAAATAATACCCGTGTATAAATACATATATCGATAACAAATACTCCGTGTATAAACAGTATCACAAAATAAAATAACAAATCAAGATAGAAAACAGAAATAACAAAGAAAGAAGGTACTTGAAGTGATATGTTATAACACCATTTCCGAAATGATTTCTAAAAGAAAATAGTATTACAAATCGAATAATGAAAATTCAATATATTAATCTATACTATATTATAAAACATTTAACACTCTCTCTCCTAAAAAAATCTCTTAAATTTTAAGTAAATTGAAATTACTAACTTATCCCTCATTTAAACCTAAAAGGAAACTATTGAATGAATTTAATTAGATTCTTAAAAGCCATTTTAATAACTAAACCTTTCGTAAGAAACAATGTTTAAAAATATCAAGTCCATGCAAATTAAATGTGAACTTATAAGATATTAAACAAATTGTAAAGTAAATAAAAAACCTCCATAGAAATATTATTTTAAATATTCTATCATATAACAAATTTTTTAATTTAAGTTTTAGAAAGTTCGTAAAATTAAAACTCATAAACCTGATAACATGTAACCCAAATTTATAAGCACTCATATAAATACATTAAAAAGTTTCATTTATCATATATTTAACATTACTTACTTGAACTCTTAAAATTTAAGCAATAGAAAATTATTAATATAATCTGGAATATCCTTACATTTTTTAAAACACACACCATTCAAATCAACACAATTCACAAAGTCATTAATATGTTTTCATCATCTTTTGTATAAGTATAGATTTTTTTTCTTATTCTTTTGTTTTTTCAAAAGTTATTTTAGAAATTAACGAAAGAATTGATAGATAATAAAGAAATAAATAAAATGAAAAAAGGGGAAAAAAATGAACATGCTGCGAATGAAAATTATTCGATGTCATCATAGTACGTAAACTTTATACCTTACGTTATAAAAAACAGACATGTTATCGAGTATGAACTATTAATCATCGCTGCATTGCGCAGGTAACTTGCTAGTATAAATAAAATGAAAGTATGTTGTTGGATGGATCACTCTCTTTTACATACACGTGTCATATTAATAGATTAACGTTTTTATATATAAGATGTGTCATGAATCATACTGAAAATAGTTCACACCCAAAATAAATTTACACCGCTGTATTCAATGCAATTTACAACATGTAAATTTTATGTTGAGGCAATAAATTGACTTTTAAGGTCAAATATGTAATTTTCAAAAATTGAAAAAAAAGTGTGATAGGAAGTTTAAAGATATTGGTACATCCACATTTTAGTCCATAAGATTATCTTTATGCATGAAAAAGGTTTGAAACTATCCAACATGTACGCACATTTGAAAATAGTAACCCTCTAAGTTTTGACATTCATACCGAGGATACTGATTTGACTTAAAGAGATAATTTTTTATATAAATTATAATTATATGTGTATAATTATATAAACAAAAATAAAAAACATATAATTATAAATTAATTATAACATAGTTTATCAATCTTTTTCATCTTTTTTGGTATATCCAACCACTTTTTAACTAAAGAGTCAATATTAGTTTAACCATCAAAAGTTTTAAAAGTTTTGGTTTAACCATTAACGTTTTTTTAACGGTTTTACCATAAACTTCAAATTCGTTATGATTTAATCCCCGAAGTTACATATTTTTTTTTGTTTAAACCTAAAAGTTTTTTTAAATGATTTAACTCTTAAACTTTTGTTAGAAAATTGTTTAACCCCTTAAAGTTTTATTAAGTTTCTAAAAAAGCTAACATGTATAATCAAGTAAATTCGGTAAAATCGATAATCATACGAAACTTAAGTGATTGATAACAAATTCAACGTTATATCATTATTTCTTGAATTCAACATTATCAAAAATCAAAAATCGTAACAAAACTTAATGAGAGGAAGACTTTTTTTTATGTCCCGGTCGCATTGTCTACGTTAACGTTATATCAGTATTTCTCTCTCTCTCTCTCTCTCTCTCTCTCTCTCTCTCTCTCTCTCTCTCTCTCTCTCTCTCTCTCTCTCTCTCTCT
>JAUEJL010105012.1:0-12941 GCA_032274825.1 Drosophyllum lusitanicum | reverse complement strand
TAAACCTTTGCTTTGGCCGGCATTGGTTGTAGGTTCTGCGCCGAACCGCCGGTCTTCTCAGGATATGTGATTACATGTTATGATGTTGATTGTGAATGTTTGCATTTGATGTTTAGCCTCTACTCACTTAGCTTTGTGCTAATTCCACTCAGTTGATATTTTGCAGGTTCATGTTTGTGATTGAAGAAGGAAGAGTTGACCACACGCTGATACTTGTTTTAAAAAGAGACAAGCCAGTTATTTTGTAACACCAAATAGTAGTAGATGATGTTGAATGACTTTTGAACAATGATTGTACATTTGTTAATATTGGTTTAATGTGATTAAGTTGATTTAAATTAGCTTCCGCATTGCGTTTTAAAAAAAAATGGCTTGTAATTTTCCGGTGTTACATCATACATGTAAAACGGCAACACAAATATTTTATTTAATAACATGTGTGTTCAATAATATGTTAGGGTGAGAAAGAATGTATGGTAATATGTTAGGGTGAGAAGAATGTATGGTTTGAGGTTGTAGGGGAGAAAAAATTAAATAATTTAATTGATTAGATTAAAGGAGAAAATAATTAAATAGATAAAGTATGTATTGACTTAATAAGTATTCTTGATTTAATTATAATATACTGATATAGTATAGATATTATTAGTAATTATTCTTACTTGTCAAATGAAAATATTTAATCTCGACAGTATAAAATCTCTCTTAAAATTAAAATGTTCATTGATGATTAATGCACATGTGAGCATCGTTTTAAAGTTTTAACAGTTATATTATCAATAACTATTCGTGTCCTTATTTTAAGTAGTCAAAGATGCTAAATTATATCAATGAATTAAAAATAATTAAAAATGATATCTATCCTATATCATTTAATATATAAATGATATAGAGAATGAGATAATTAGAAAGAAAAAAAAACAAAGGATGACCTGCTAACCTACAATTGCAGGTCACATTACACATAATGTTACCATCCGCGAACTTTGTTGTATTAATCGCAAAAAATGTGACTTTAGTGTATTAATATTAACAAAGTATAGTTCGTTATACAGAATATTAAAACTGGATACTTCGTTATATTTCGATGCACTTAAGCCTATAGTTTAATACATTTTTGAAAAAGTACACCATTTTTCAAATTACTACCCCACAATTTCCCTTCTTGGTGTCGCTACCCATTATTTTAAATTTCGAAACCTACTTAATACTTACTAACCATTTATTTTAAATAAATAATAAAAAAAAGAAAAAGACGTGCTAGATCCACCTACCATTAGTCCCTTATCCTATCACTTGACTCAGATATGACACCCCTCTCGGCTCTCACCCTCAAGTGGTGATATCCCCCGCCATCCCAACCCACATCGGACCTCTAGTCCCCTACCACTTTAAAACGTTTCACCTATATAAATGCTTATGCACATTTATTGAAATTTCGCAATTTCAAATAGTTTTTATAAGAAAAAATTTGAGTGCGTGTATTATCGGGAGAAGAGTGTTTGGATCTCCTATGAGCCGATTATTCGACATTAACTGGTCTCTTGGAGATTCTTGAAAACTATTGTGGCTCTCAAGTCTAACTTTGAGTCAATCCATGTGACAATATTGTACTCTTGGATACCATTTGTACCCTCTTACCTCCTGCATTTAATATGCTTTTATGGTTTCTTGATTCTATATATATTTTAATCATAATAAAAATATATATCTCTAATTTCCTCGCATTGGGTTCACATACTCATGCGCTCATACTTTTAAAAAAAATTGATATATCATTCTATTATTTTCTTTTACTTATCATCTTACTCATAAAAACAACACAAATATCAGAATCTCAGAATAAATAGAGGGTGTGGGGAAAAAGAATTAATAGATTTCATATGTCATTTTATGATAAGTAGATGATGAAGTAACAAGAAATAGTAAGAAGATATATATCAGTTTTCTTTTTTAAATAAATTATAAATATTGAAAATACATCTTTGATGTTAAGGAGAGTATAGTAAACGGTCACAAAAATGGTTAGAACAGTACATCAAAACATAGCTTGACTTATTTAAGATGATTACTCAGTAAAACTTAAGCTTGTACCTCTTTTAAGACCGTCTATTTAATGATAAATTAAATTTAAGGCCTCTTAAATAATAAATTTATGTTAACTCTTAATCTTAGTTTTCTGGGTAGAGAGGTAACACATCACATATAAGATTCAAGATTGTATATAATTGAAGGGACCTACTTTTGAAAATTATATATACTTTTCACAATATATAGCTAGGCAAAGTTAGGCTACTAAATCTAGTGGTCCAGAACTGACATTATTGGTCCTTTGAGTTAAGGGACCATGTCATAACGTCCCCCTACAAAAGCATAAATTTACATGTGATTACTCTACTTTTAACACTACCACTGTTGCTGCTATTTCATTTTCATTTCACCCCCTTTAAAAGTTAAAACTATTACTATATATTTTCATATCACCACTTGTTTGCATGCTCATATTTATTGTTTACAATTAATAACAGATGGAATATCCGTTTGTTATTTGATAATAATGTTCTTTTTATTAATTGTGATGGCTATGCAAGCTAGCAGGCAACAAATTCTAGTAATTTTGCATGTATATATATGTCTTTGTTAAAGTTACCAAAAACCTACCATTTGACCATTAACATACACAATAGTAAACCTTCAAAAGATAACCAGCCTTATATGTCTCCGCAACTTCGCAATTAAGGTCGTCATTACTCGTCAACAACTATCAGTCACTTGTGAACACGCATTTAAAAACAACATTGGGTTAGCTTTTACAAACTAATGAGTACACTAGGTTTTCAATAAACAACAATTAATATAAATGTAGTCATCTAACTTGACCCATAACTAGCATAACATAACAATCAACATGTATCTTAAACAAGTTTTGTTATTAAAAATGATTTTGGTATAAACATTCAAGCTTCTTGATCCTTGCTTGAGTAAACCTTGGACTCCCCTAGGGGCACTGAACCTAAGACATTGCAAGAGAACGCGACCTCCTCCACCCTCATTGTTTTGGTTTAAGACTCCAGTTAAGACTTGAACGAGTGTACACTCTAATTCACCATCTAACCCGTTTAACAAGTTTAGCATAATCGATCTTTGCATTACATTACAATAAGTAACAGGGAGTGCATGCATGTTTGGTAATATTACTTTGAAAACTCAAAAGACCAAACAAATCAGGTTATACGTACACTTATATATCTAATATATAGTAAGCTTTTTTTGAGGAATAAAGAAAGTATTTGAGTTTATAACGTTGTTGATGGAGAGGAAGATGATATGAGAGATGGGACCCTTGTTAATAGTAGGAACATGTTGTGTTTGGGACAAACGGACACAAGGCCACAATATCACGTTGGTTCTTTACCCACACCGTTAAATATATATTCCTGTGTTAATTTGTGTGTCTTCTGAGAGAGACATCCCATTACAAAGGGACCATACACCACACCCCCATACTTCAATTTATTAGCGCTTTTAACCCCCCTAAGTTTTTCAGATCTTATTTCCAAATAAAAAAGGATCCAATGCTAGCTTGGACCTTGGATTGGTCTATTCTCGTTCCTCTCACTTTTTATTTATTTATTTTTGAGATCCAACTAACTTTAATGTTCAATTTGAACTTCAAGCCACGTCACCGTAACCCACTACATGCATGGAGATAAGTTACCCTAAATGATCACTAAATGTAATATAAAAAGGTTGCTTAATTATCTCAAAAAGAATTTCTTTTATGAGTATAAAGTTTATTACTTCTTGTGCAATTTTCATTTCTAAATCTATTAATATATTTATTTATTTTATATGCTGTTTCAAATTTCGTGTCATGATAACATTACAAATTGTTTGCAACTTTTGCGGGATGCGGAATTTTGTAGGGTCCGACAATGATTTTGCTTTGCTCTTTTTGCTACAATTTTTCCGTTTATTAGGATTTTGTCTTTAAAAAAACAGTTCTTCATTTTCAGAAAACTTGCATAGTTTTTCAGGAAAAAATTCAAAAAATTAAAAATCGGAAAATCTGTTTATTTACATAATTTTCTAAGAAAATTTGAAAATTAAAAGCCGACAAAAACTCTACCGTTTTTCATAGAAAATAAAAACTTCACCTTTAATCTAAATATATTTCTATTTTTCTTATAAAATAAAAACTCTACCACCTTGTATACAAAACTAATACATGAAAAGAAGAAAACTTTTCTCCTACTAAAAACTAGAACTTTAAATGGTGACACTAGGCAAATTAGTTTTTGTAAATTTTGATTTTATGTAGGCCAATATTTTATTATTATTTTTATTTTGAACATCAACTTGCATGTCATTAATGATTAGAAAAACTTTCAAAGCCCAAAGTCTAAAGCCCAAATATAAATATTAAAATATATATCCTTATTTCTAATGAATATAAAAGTCCAAAAACCAGTTTGTGAACAGAATTTGAGCCCAATTTCATTTCATACCTTAATAATCTTTTTCAAAATTCAGATTCCAAACGATTTTCCTAGTTTAGACGCTGAAACATTACTCCGCTATTTTGAATCTTTAATGTTCTCAGCTTGTAGTATTGATTTATATCACTTGGTATTGGTCGGAGTGGTGACACCACCACTACCCGCCACACTGTTACATCATCTCCCACCTCGTAAATAACCTACCACTGTTTGGAATGAGTTATTCAAGAGTTAGTTATTGAATGCTTGCGATTAGTTTTAGATGCAACAAACTGAAGCTCGTTTTTTATTGAATATGAATCAACAAAAAATAATTCTTTGAATTTGGGAACATTGCCACAAGCTTCTTGATTAATTTTTAATGGAATTCTTAGTCACTTGGTACAATCACTTGGTACATGTTCTTAGCGACCACTATGCCCTTAGCAAATTCACCATTATCCCTCACTAAGGGTGCTGCCCCTAGGTCCCTACAAGGGGCGAAACCTCCTTCATCCTTGCTTATTTAGGTTTGAGAGTTCAGCATAACTAATACAAGCTCACACTCCCTACCAATAAACCCGTTTTCCAAGTTAGGATGAATATCCCTTAATTAATATTACATTAAAATTATCATTACAAACAAAGAAAACTACACACACATGAAAGATCGAGAGGGTGACTGGTTGGGTTATGGCCGAGGGGGTTATGACTGATTTGATTAATTGGTTGCAAGTCATCAATTACTCAGAAGTCGTCGGAAACTAATAATGAAACGAGATGAATGTAGATAGATGTACGTGAATGACAATTGCATGTGCTCTTTTAGGTTGGTTTTCATCTTTCAATTATTGAGATAGGCTAAATAAACCCGACAGTTCTTACGGGTATTCAAATTCAAGGCCCGATTAAGATTGAACCGATTTCCAAATGTAACAAGCCTTTTACAAACATTTATCACGTTATTGAAGCTTCTACAGGTGTTTGAGGTTGTTTTTTTTAATTTGATTACTCGATTCAGTAATCAAGACCATAACCATAATCATAATCATAATCGGTTGTTGTAAACGTGTTGTAGAGACATGGTGTTTACATTTGATTTTGATGTTTGATCGCGTAACGATTGGATAATTATTTAACTACCGACCAATTTATAAAAAGGACATATTTATATATTATTGATTTAATTAATGTGATTGTATAATGACATGTAACAATATCTTTTAGGGCAAATTGCATTAAAATACAATAAACGTTGTCTTAGTTACCATTGTATACAACTAACTTTAAAATTTTAAAAATAATACAATTAACTTTCATAATTTCCTTATTGTATTAATTCAAACAACTTTTTTACGTGTATGTTGTTTAGTTTTCATTGTATACAATGAACTTTGTCGTAACTTCTATAGTATACAACAAGTTGCATACAATGTGAGGATTATGAAAGTTGGTTGTATTATATATTTTTAAGAAAATAAATTTGGTTGTATATAATGGTAACTAAGACAAAGTTCATTGTGTTTTAATGCAATTTATACAAAATTAACATATACTATTCTAACAATTATAATTATAAGGGGTCTCTTTCAAGCTTAAAACCACAGACAACAATATTATAGAAATAGTTGATTAATACTTCATGGGAAATTATTAGACTAAGAGCGACTTGTTGCATGTATAGGATTAAAAAATAGGTTAAAGGGCATTTTTGTAAAATAAATGGAAAAAGGCAGCAGCCATTTTGACTAGTAGGTATCGAGTATGGTTGACGAGAGTAGTTGAAGCTCTTAGATAGAGATGCTAGTATTTTGCAAACATAGTTAGTTATAACCGGAGCTTAACGAGGTAAAATAAATAATAAACGATCAGACATATTTGTTAGAAAGTCAATTAGGTAATTTAATTTCGTGTGAATTTCAGATATTTTGTTGTTGGATCTTTTGTATTGTTTCAATATATTTTAGTGAAGTTTGTTAGTACGTATGACATTAATTATAGTTTAGGTTATTTTGTATAAGTATCGTAAAGGTATAAATATAAGCAGGTAAACCCTAAATTACTAAGCATTCAATATTCTGAAAATACGTCTCTGTGTTCTTGCCCATATACTCATTCATACACATACATTTATACGATCAAGTTCATAAGATTATTGTGTGATTGCTTCGATTCATGATTAATACCTGATACAATTGGGTCGTACAATGACACAGTTACATCAAATATGAATTGCTTTAATTGATTATGATACCAGATCCACTTGGAACTACATTTGTTCTTATAAGTGCTCCAGAACGTGGAATCACTATGCATGTTGTTATTGCAAAACACTTGCATCTGATTATCTGTGTTTGAACTAGCTTACTATTTGAAATGCTAACTATTAAAGAGTAACCCAACAAGTTCTTTTAACTTTTTTAGGGTCAACATTCAACCATCACAAGCTTATACATACAAAAAGAAAAAAAAAAGTCAAAAGAAGATTTATACAAAATACACAAAAGTTGGATCAACCCAGTAGTTTTGATCTAACATATGGTAAGCCCAGAGGAAAAAGTGACCCCAGCCATGTTTGAGCCCCCCATCTTAAACTCAGGAAGGGGTACACAAGCCCATTTAGACTTTTCTATGTCAAAGCTAAGCCAAATTATATCCCAAACACCCTCAAAATTTGACATCAAAATGGCCCTAATTGTCCCTTCTCTTTCCTCCAAACACCCTGTCATAACCCCATATGGCTTCTTAATTGCATCAATCAACTCATTTGGGACCTTTGAAACAAAGGCCCATTGCATTCCATTTGGACTCAACCCCCATAACTCTACACCTTTCACAACCCTAATTCCTCCATTTGCATCATCCGAATTCTCGGATCCTGATCGGACGATCAACATCCGCCCATCACCGTAGATGTGTAACCGGTTGATCACCCTTCCCCAAGTGAATCCAACTGCTAACTCCCCATCGGGCCCATCCTCGTGAACACCGGAAAACATGGGCTGCACAACCACCGGCTCATTTGTGTTATACCCAACAGAAATCATAATACTTCTTGTCGGCCCATTTGACGCACTTAGAAATATGCGATTTCCGTCTTTATTTTCAATATGTGACGGGCTCACCATGCTCTCACTTGCTACCGTTGACTTCCACTTGTTAGTTCTAGATTCGTACTCGAACAAAGTGGGTCTATCATCAACGATTTCCGCAAACAAAAATCGAAATTGTCCCGACCCGGATGGGCCCGCTAGTAATTTGATACCAGATCGCCTCCACGACGACGTGCCACGTGGGCCCAATGGGCTTTGAGGGATTTTCGTAACAATTTTAGTCATAGGATTAACGGAAATAACTTCCCTGCTACAATTCAAAGCAAAAAGGAAAAAGTTACCGGAAGCCGTTAAGAAATAAAGATCTTCACCGGGGGGAATCACCGGCGTCAAAATATCTCCGATCATCACCTTAAACCACCGTTCCGATGATCGGGTAAACCCATGAACAACCACAGGATCACGGTTCCACCTCTTCTTGTATACAAACAACCAAGTGGAAGAGCTTGATCGGAGATTATAATCACGGAGAAAATCTTGATCGGCGATCACCGATGTAATGAATTTGTTGACGGACTTTAAGTGGAAGATGTCAGGTAAAGCCAACCGGAGAATTATGTAATGAATGAGCTCCGGTGGGAGGAGGCTGAAACCAACGACGGTGGTTGAGTTCCGGCGGATTTCCATGTAAGTTTGATCGGCAAATCCATTTAGGTTGTAGCAATAATGGCATTATATATTTGCTGAATGGATGAAGTGGGTCTTACAAATCAATTAAAAATGGAGTATGAAATATGCTTAAAAGTGCTGTAGTGGAAAAAAAGAAAAGAAAAAGACAGAGGAGAAGTTTCAATTTAGTACCCCAAGTTTCTATGGTTCTGCATTATGGTCACTAAATATATGTATCATACGAAGAAATATACATTTTTGGTCACTAATTATAACGTAAATAACTTTTCTACAACCAATAATATATAATTATTAAAAGTGATGTTACAACTTTGATTCCAATGATTTTTATATATGTATCATTAAACAGTTTTAAAATGTTTAATTATTTCTTGAATATAAGATTACGAATTTTTAAAAAATTAGTATTTGCTTTAAAATTGTGGCTAAAATATTTACATGTGGACTATTGGTAGGTCATTTAAAAGAAGCGACCATCCAATAATAGTTGTGGACCAAAGGGGAACCTATGTTCAAGATAGTAAACGTAGTTAATTAATGGTTTAAAGTTGTTTAAAAAAACGTGTTATTATGCTCATTTTGTTAATTTTGATCTGCTAGCCGATCACCTTCTTTCCCCATTTTTTTCACCTTCAATACTTACGAAAATAGACACTTTAAACTCTAAATTCTTCATGAATAGTGATGAAAAGTAATAATTATTGAGTCAATGGAAAGGTAATCTAGTTGTTTATAAACTAATGCAAAAGAACGACAAAAAATAAGATTAAAATGAGTTGAATCATCAAAAACCAATAAGAGGATGTTGAATAGTTGGGTTTAGGATATACGCGACTTTAATTAGCAATTTCTTCGTCTACACTTGATGAAAATTCATAAACTTTGTGTCCTTTGAAAGGTAAAAAGATTATATACAAGAATTTGTAAAAGAATTAGGCAAAACAATAAAAAAACTTAGCATATAAATCATTTTTTTACCATCCTGGTTTTCGAAAATATCAATAAGTTTTGCGATACTTTGAACTCGAAATTCTCCATAAATATTTGATGAAAAATTATGATTTTTGAGCCTATGGAAAAGTAATCGAGTTTTCTATAAACTAATATAAAAAGAATGACAAAAAACGAGCTTAAAATGAGTTGAATGATCAAAAAAAGTAAGAGAACGTTCAATGGTTCGGTTTATGATATACCCAACTTATACTTGATGAAATATTATTTACAAGGATTTACAAAAAGAATTAGAAAAAACAATTAAGAATTTAGTAAAAAAAAACCCTTCAAAATCTGCACGGTTCTTGAACTAGTTGTAGATAAAGAAATAATCATAATAAGACATTATTGTAAACATTAATGGTTATGTGTGTTAAAAATTACTTAATGTGTCAAATTTAAAACATTTGGAAAACGCTATTTATCTACAATGAATTTACAACTTAATTAATCAGTTACGATTAATTGAGACCCACTTTAAGTAGTTTTTGAAAACTCGAGATTCACAATAGCGCTACAAAGTTTTTCATTTCAATGTTATTTAATTCGAATCTTTTTTTCTTTATTTATATAATTCATGTTATATGTAAATTTCCCATATTCGATTATATATATATACTAGTAAAGCCTTTAGGTTGTGCTATGCACAACCCAAGACGTTTTATGATTATTTTAAAAGCATAAATATGTATGGAAATATTCATTTGAGAACCAATATTATTCTAAGTACTGTGAAAATCAATATTAGCCCTTGATTAAATTAAACCAATGCCTATAATGCTAATGGCTCATTAATGACTTGTTAATTGGGGCATTGGGAAAATCAAGTCTCATTAAATAACGACTCATCCAACTTGACGTAATTCACAGTTGGATAAATATATAAATGATCAAATTACTCATATTAATGAGTCATTAACGAACGTTATGGTGATTACAAATGGTAATCGCATTAAGAGTAGTTCTCAAATGAACTTCTCCCAAATACGTAATTATGTAAACAAAATATCAAATGTGTGACGCCGTGTGAATTCAAGAATAAGAGCACACTAAATAGACAATAGTTCATATATCGGATTTCTAAACAAACAAAGAAGACCGCAGAGAATAGGAATTCAAAACAAATGTTTCATGTTTTGAGAGCAAGAACATATATAAAAGAACAAGAATGCGTAAATAATATCATTTATTAGATAGAAAGAGCGTCATAAATACAATGTTAATATCATATTGATTATTATATTTAAGAATTATATATTTAGCATATGATATGGAGTTAACCATAATAAATTTGAAAAGCTTCATGTTAGTATCGACAAAGTTAATATTAATTTATAAATCAACATGAAAAATATTAAATGACTATCGAATTGAACCAATTATTGGTTTTTCAACAATCATTCCTTTTTTCGAAAATATATCAATTTTACATGGTTATTTTTGATATCGTAGTTATATGGTTGCCTTTTCAAGCAATTAATTATCATAGATAAGATTTTATTTATAGTAAAAGCTTTAGTATATTACATTTAAATGATGATACATGTCTCAAGCTTGTTTCTCATTCTTCAATGCTTGTAGTAAAAAATGACGTATCTTTCTCGTATTGAGATCCTATCAATTTTTGGTGAAACATAACCAATTATATTCTCTCACGAAATGAGAATGACATCTACAAAGTAGATGGAGTTTTGATTTAAAACAAGGAATTCACTCTTATTTTTATAAGAGAACATGATTTGTTATGTTTAACAAAACTTAATTAGATGATCTCAATTCATATTTCTCCACCTTTTTCACGATTTTCCTTTGTTTCAACACACACGCGCACACTCACACTTCACCCATAATGTGTCACATACTTTGGTAAGAAGTACTTAGTCTTTAAATACTGCATGATATCACAAAAATATTTATAATTTGGCTAAAGAGGTTTTATGATACTAATATCGATTGTACTATATCTTGATATTTTAATAAAGATTATTAATATCACAAACTTTAAAAAAGGTAAATAAGATCTTAAAGACAAATGATATTTACAAACCCTCACACTTTATACATATGTTGTTAGATACATATATGTTTAAGTAATAAACTGAAAAAGATATAAGATTGTCAGCTTTGATTAAATATATATATATATATATATATATATATATGCAAGAAAATTTGTTTGAAGATAATAAATTAATAGTATATATATAATAAATAATAAATTAAAAGTGGGTAGCAGTATGTTACTATTGAAAGACACTATCGACAATGTTAATATTAAATTATAAATCAACATGAAAAATATTAAATGAGTATCGAATCGAACCCATTGTTGGTTTTTCACCGGTCATTCCTTTTTTCAAAAATATATCAATTTTACATGGTTGTTTTTGACATACTATGTTACCTTTTCCAAGTAATTAATTATTGTAGATAAGAGTTTATCTATAGTAATTGAATTATGATACATGTCTCATGCTTATTTTCTATTCTTCAAAGCTTGTAGTAAAAAACGAGCCTCTTTCTCATATTGAGATCCTATCAATTTTTGGTAAAACATAACCAATTATGATCTCTAACAGAAATGAGAATCACATCTACAAAGTGGATCGAGTTTTGATTTAAAACAAGGAATTTACTTTTATTTTTATAAGAGAACATGATTGGTTATGTTTAACAAAACTTAAGAAGACCTATTTCTCCAACATTTTAATGATTTTCCTTGTTTCAACACACACACTTCATCCATAACATGTTACATAGGAAGTACTTGGTCTTTAAATACTACAGGATGTCACAAAAATATTTATAAATTATCTAAACAGATTTTATGATACTAAGAGAGAAAATAATATATATAATATGGATTGTACTATATCTTAAAATTTTAATAAAAATTATTAATATCACAAATTTTAAAAAGAAGTAAATAAGATCTTAAAGATGTATGATATATACAACCCTCACATCTTGTATGTTTGTTGTTAGATACATATATGTTTAAGTAATTAACTGAAAAGATATAAGATTGTTAGCTTTAATTATATACATATATATACATATATACATATAAGAAAGTTTGCTTGGAAATAATAAATTAATAGTGTGTGTGTGTATACATATAAAATAATAAATTAAAAGAGGTAATAGTATTTTACTATTGGAGACACATGTCAAGAAAAGAAGGAGGAATGTGTTTATATATATATACTAGTTATTTTTTTGGCCGTGCTAAGCACGGCCCATGATTATCTAAATTTATTATTAAAGATATATATGTATTTTTTTAAAGAAAAAACAAATAGAGTACATATAATTTTGTAAATAACAAAAAAAACACCTATTACTTATTATTCATCATTCAACACATCCTATATACCATATAGCAAGTAAGTATCACCATACTTTTGTTACTATTCAACTAAACATCACCATACATAATTTTGTTTTAGATAACTGATAAAAGTTAATTAACTTTTATTATTACACCCAACAATATATTTACAAGATTTTTAGTTTATGGATTTCAAAATGTTGAGGATTTCAAATCTCTCAACATAGAGGTTATCGTTATTTTTTATTCCCAATAAAGTTTTTTTTAATCATAGACAAAAAAAACTTGGTTTTATATTTGAAACAAAACAATAGACATTCAATATTTATACGTTCCATAAACTTATTTCCTTACAGATAACATATATGAATCTAAATTAATTAACTCACAAATAGA
>JAUEJL010105001.1:0-12942 GCA_032274825.1 Drosophyllum lusitanicum | reverse complement strand
TTATTAGCTTATAAGCTATAAGCTAATCCAAACACTTTTTTGCCTCATAAGCTTATAAGCTAACAAGTTCATAAGCTAAAAAGCTTAAGTCAAAAAAAAAATAAGCTTACCCAAACACCCCCTAAGAAAACGGTGTATAGATGCTTCAAATGTTTTTATGTAACACACTCTCTCTCTCTCTTTGAATATTATCCTTTTTTTAATCTCATCTATCTCTTTCGATAATGTGTTTTATGGTACTTCAAGCATGGAGGCCATGTTTGCTTAAAGTACTTCATGTTATCTCACATGTACCGTACATATACTTTAGGTATACTATATACCTCATGCTCTAAGAGCATGAGGAGTACCCATGGTTAATACTTCAATGCTTAAAGCCACGTCATTAAAACCCACTATTTGTTTAAGAATCCTTAAACCCATAAAATATTCACGTTTTATATTTTTTACATACTTCAAAGTTTTTTATTAAAAAAATAACTTATCTCTCCTCTTCCCTTTCCTCTTTTCTCTCTTTCTCTCTCGTCCCTCTCCACTTCAGCATTCAAATGTCAAGAGTCATAAAAAACGGTATAAGTAAATGGAGTGACGTGCATATATGATACCACATGTCACATGAGAAATACCGACACTTTACTGTGAGCTTTCGAACGTTCAACGAAATAGTTACATTAGTAACAGAATAACATCTTATACGTTGGAATAATAATAATAATAATAATTATTATTATTATTATTAATAAATGTTGGTATGAAACCGGCAACCCATTTTTATTTTACAGTTGTTAAAACCTAAATTGACACATAGGCACATAGCTCATTACATAAATTAATATTTAATTGCTGTTAAAAAAAAACATAAATTAATTTTTTATTGGAAATGGTCTAAAACTAAAACTTGTCCTCTCTCTCTCTCTCTAACATAAGAGCACCTTTGACGAGCTCATCACCATACGTATTTCGTTTTTCATCTTCTCTGCTAACCAAATTAGGGTTTTCAAAATCCCCCAAATTTCAGATCAATACGTACCATGAGGGACTCCAACTTGGATCTGTTCGATCCAAGAACTGCTGTCATGGACTCTTCTGACTATACTATCGAAATGGGCCGTGGTGACGGCGACTTTGGTTTCGCTTTCAACGACAGCAATTTTTCCGATCGTATTCTTCGAATTGAGATCATTTCCGAATCCACCGAGACTAGGCCCGATGGTGAAGGTTGCACCAGTCTTGCCGATTGGGCTAGAAATCGGAAGCGCCGGAGAGAAGATATCAAAAGAGAAAATGGTAATTCGTGCTTCTTTTTTGAATTTTTCGAAACTTAGAGGTTGATGTGTGTGTGTAGCTTTATTTGTTATTTGTCCTTTTCGTTACTGATGATATATATATGTGATTTGAAGAATCGTTGCTGAAAGTAGGACAATGTCATAAGATGTCAAGAGTTTACAATTATCTGATCGATTGTTGCTGAAATTAGGACAATGACATCCTATAAGCGATTGTGAAGTTTATCACAGATATCTGATCGATTATTTGGAAGATTTTTACAACTCTCTTTTTTTCTTGTTCCTGAAGATCAACCATGGCTCTACGGTGGTCCCGATGTGTTTTTACTGTTAATTTACTTTTGCTTATTCTAACTCGAAAGAATAGACATATTTAGTTTAGTTTTACCCTCTCTACCTTCTTTTGCTTCTATTTCCGGCTCCGGTTCCGGTTCAAGTCTAAATGAGTATAAAAGAAGATGTTTTTTTCCATTCCTTTGCGGCGGATGTTTTGCAGAAAATGAAGTTGGTCGACACTTATGTTACACTCATTTCCCCTTTGTGTAATGGGACAGGCGATTACAAATTGCTTTTTTAAGAGTGATCTTAGAGCTTTTCATTTAAACCATATGTTCCTAGAGCATATTTATCAAAATGCAGCTGTCATCTCAATTTGGTGATGTTTTCTTAATATGCAGTTTGCAATCAACTTATAAGAACTTAAGAATTACTGTAAAGATGCTGCACATGTGCGTTTTCTTTGAGAAAATAATATTATAGTACTATATGACGCAATGTCGGGGGTTATTTCGTAGTCTGGTAGTGTACAAATGTAGATAGCAAGTTTAATTGGCATAGGAGAATATGAAAGAAATCTAATCTTTTGCTACAATATATAATGATAAGCTTTTGTCTTCTTGTGAATGTAATTTTTGGTGCTGCCGTGTGAAATGAGATAGCATGTTTCCATGAGGGAAAGGAAGAGGAAGTGAGAAGGGTGGGTAGTTAGAAAGTCTTTCAACATAAAAGTTTGAGGGACGTTTAGTTAAATAGTTATTGTTTTTCAGATCTAGTTTTCTTTTAGGATTCTACATGTAAAAGGAGATACAAGAGTTTTCTTTTTGTTTATACTTAATTTGATTGTTAGCATGCCTTTTGTAACTATCAGATACTGTTATATTAAAGAATAGGTTTCTGATTATTTAAACCCCTAAAATCTTTAATGGACCATTTCATGTATGGCTGGCTCTGTTGGGATAATATCCATGGTCTAGTGCCAGCCGGCCGGATTACTACATGGATGTGTGTACTTCACAAAACTATACTAATAACATAAAATGACTGCTGAGATATCTGGTCAAAGAAGAAAGAGGGAAACTAATTGAGAAATCTTTTTATTGGTCAGTTACGTAGTTGAAGCAAGAGAATTACTCACTTTACTTTCAGAAACTTTGCTACCTATAAGGCTTGGTCATTCAACATATTATATTGCCTACTTTTGGTTTCTGTTCTCACTTCATGTACGAGGCTCTGGGCGAATTGCTATCGTCATAATTTTCTGTACTCCGTTCATGAAGTGCATAATCATGGTTGAAGTCCTGTTTCCTATTAGGGTCTTCCAGAAGGTGCATGTTTTCTTGCTAGCTTAGGATGATGGAAGTTACAATTATCTATTGATTATTTGATAGCGTTTTTTTTAATCAATTTCCTCCTTGAAGAACGTGACAAAAGCATGTTTTTAAGGGATTTGGTTCAGTAGTTTTAGTTTCCCATAACTGGATTTCAAATCGCCAATTCCATTCACTTAACGAGTATGATTTTATGCTTTTACCCTCTTTATTTTCGTAGTTGGTGGTCACATGTGCTTCTTTGTTTCAAGTTAATGTTATTTCTACTTGTGTTTTGTTCTTTTGGTGCATTGGATTTTGCCATGCCTTGTTTCTTGGATCGCCAACATTTGAGCATATGATGGAATTTGAGCATCATGGGCCATTATTCATAAGGATTAGAGAGGCAAAAGAAGGTAGAGCCATGGTTGAATAAATGAGCATAACTAATTCAGACGTGTGTGATGCTTTGGTTGGATGGTTATAATTCTAAGTTCTACTATTTGACTGTAAACCAAGTTGCTGTAAATACCTTGGTCAGGGGCACAGGGCCTGTGTTGTGTTGCTTTTCTTTCTGTGGAATACTGGAATATGATAGGCATGTTGAATGACATTACTGTTCTCCACATGAGTGCTCTTCATGCTTCATTAGCCCTAGCAACAGTATTTTTTTATATTCAATCAAACATACCTTCACTGATAGACAATGACCATTTAGCGTTTACAGCTGTAGACATGGCTGCAGCGGGTCCAGAGGAACAAATTCTGAATCAGCCTGATAACATTCCTGATGACGTGGACACTGAAAACCAGGATGAGGAGACGGCAGCAATGATTGAAGAACCACCATCAGGTATCATGCTTATATTCTACTGTGTTAAGATAAATAACTTGCTGATGTTGCATTCGTGTAAGAATAAATATCACACTCAAAATCTGTTTGCTTTGGTACCTTTTATAATCTATAATTTTTTAAGTTTTTTGTTAATCCATTTTTCTTGTTCTTGTCTGGCTGACTGAAAGACTCCAAAAAGGTTGTTAGTTGTCTTCTTGTAGTTGGGTCTTATCCTCAAATGAAATGATTTTGTTCTCATATAATTACATATTTATACATGAAATTGATACTAAAAAATGTTTTTGCACTTTTAATAGTCAGTGCTCTTTGATTCTTTGATAGTAATTGCATATATGGCAACCTTAACTTGGTAATATTGCTTGTAATGTGTTGAGCGTAAAGAAATATGCAAATTTGTTGTGATCCTCAAATAGTTGGCTTGTTATTATGCTTAAGAAATGTTTATCCCTGTAGATGATAGTATGATAGAAATACTCTTGACATATCAAGTTGGAAATCGAAGTTTTAAAAGCCACTCTTGCGCTCTCTCTCTCTCTCTCTTTTTAATTTTGACGAGTATTCATTTTTGATCATGAGAAATGAATCATCCTAATTCAAAATTGAAGTTTCTGACTGTTAACCCAAATCTTCTTCTCTCCATTTTTTGGGTCTCATTTTTTTTTTTTCTGTAAATCTCTGCATGACCCGCTAGCATATCCCTTTCCTTCTCAAATCTTACCGTAAAAAATGGCATTAAGGGGTCCGAAACTACAAATTAAGTGACTGAAACAAATTTGTACTAAACATCTTTACCATCTTTAAGTTGGCATTGAGCTGATCTTTATATATACTAAACATCATGTGCCTTTTTGTATTTCTTTTCTAGAATGGCGAGAAAGAACTCAACCCCATGCCATTATTTGCATTTTGTCATAAATGGTATAGCAATACTTAACTTTACATCTTATTAATACATCTAATTATTATGACCCCATGTAATTCCAAAATTTAGAATTGTATTCCATTGTAGCTAAAATGTCAAAATGAATTATAGTTTAGGGGTGTAAGGATGTGCATTTTGGAAGTGATTATATATAGTTGAATACTCAGAATGAAATAATTAGCTTAAATAGAAAAAGGCTGTAGGTAACAAGTGTTGTGATGTGCTTTTGCTGTTTGAATTTGTGATAATTTAGGTGTATAAAGACTGTGAAACTGATTAAAGCTAAAACCGGCAAAGTATGTTTATCCCAAAAGGTAAAAAGAAAAAAAAACTGATTAGTGCTACTTGAAATCACAACATGCACATCCAAACACTCCTAGTACATGCTCGCGATGTGTTATTCTAATAGATGCATCTATCTTTCAATACGTGTACGGAACTCAATTTTTTTTTGCATTTTTTCAGGAATGGCCGGAAGAAGATTATCCACCGTATGCAAATGGTCCAGGCTACATTTTATCATCAGATGTTGCTGAATTCATTGCAACAGAATTTGAGAAGCATAAGCTGAAGCTATTCAAGATGGAAGATGTGAGTATGGGAATGTGGGTCGAACAATTTAATGCCACGAAACGTGTAGAATACATCCACAGTTTGAAGTTTTGTCAATTTGGTTGCATAGAAGATTACTATACAGCACACTATCAATCTCCAAGACAAATGTTATGCATGTGGAACAAGTTACAACACCATGGTCGCCCTGAATGCTGCAACATGAGATGACACTCAGCTCGTTTTCCCCCATGATCATGATGATGGCGAAATAGCTTCTTGGAACAAAAAAAGGACCAATCAAGAAAGCTCTTTTCGAGATTCTTTGATTATTTTGTTTCTTATAGCCCTTCTTTCTTAGATGGAAGTTGTATACTTGTTCCTGGGGAAGTTTTGGTACTCGCAACAAAATCTCGGGTCGTTGTAATTGTAGAATTCGAACATGATGGATAGGTTTTGTTGGACTTGTAATCTAAAAACTGCATATTTCCCCTTTAGTAATACAAAGTTTTCTTGATAATTAAAACCAAACAACACAAAAAGAATGTATAAGGAAACATCAGAGAGAGAAAAACAGAGACGGAAAAAGGATCGGTATTTACTCGACAATACAAAAAGTGCAAGACTTGGGACTTGGAATCTCGAAGGTATCGAGTATTTTAATAGAGCAACACAAGGAAAAGCGACAGAAGAACCATTAGAGTCTTGCATGAACTCTTTAATATGTTGGCACTTGAACCACTAGGGGAAGCTGGAGCCGGGGGTGAACCTGTGGTTGCTTTTTCATATGCGCAGGTGTAACCACAGCGGCTTGGAGGAACGATTCTATACACTCCGCTACTGGATAACAAATATACATCTTTGTTGTTGTCTTGACCAAATGAAAAAAGGTAACCCAGGGCAGGAAGCTGACTTCCAGGAACAAAATCACACGGTATAGGAGAATCCTTGGCACAACCAAAAGTAATATTGCTCATTGTGAAATTCCCGCTGTTTTCAGGCGTTTCAACGCCTGCCCACATATTATGAGCATATAGATCTCCAAACAAGTAACTGCAAATCACCACCATCCTGAAAATTAGCTATAGTTCAACTTGAAAAGTGTAACCCTTGAATTGACCGCTTTACCTTCCATATAAGCATGGATCAGTTGTTGACCGATAGAAGAACCCTCCGGTGATTGAGGCCGAACCTTCGTTCTTGTTTACATCTGAATGCTTGTATCCCATTACTGGAAAAATAGGATTTATGGAGCTTGTAGATGTGTTTCCTCCAATGGTTTGTTCTGGAGTGTATATAGTGGTTCCTTCATAAACACGCCACCCATAGTTCCCTTTTCTTGTGATTATATCCACCTCTTCGTAGTCGTTCTATTGATAAATGGGAAAACCGTAAGCAGTTTTGTAAGAAGAGTAGTTTCGTTAGTTGAAAGAGATTGTTTTAACTTATAAATACCTGGCCTACATCTCCACACATGAAATAAGATGGTCTTTCCGAGTCAAAACTGCAACGCCATGGGTTAGTTAATCCTAATGCCCAGATTTCAGGCAGTGAATCTTTATCGTCAATATATGGATTGTCACTCGGGATAGAATAGTTCCCCCATAGCCCAAGTCGTGTAACTTCGGCTTCAGCTAGATATACAATTTAAGTTCAAATGTAGTAAGCAAATCTTACACTTTGACTTTTGGTCAAACTATAGGATGTGGATTCAAAGTTCATGCCAATTAAATTGTGAAATTAAACACCAAAATGTTCCTTTTTGCATCATTTGTAACAGATCTGGTTTATTATAAAATAAAATAAAAATCACATACTTGAACTCTCTAAATTAATAGTCAATACGAAGTTAAGGTGGTCCATCTGCTTCAAATTGTTGTATATTGAAATTTAAAAAAGCCATTTTTTAGATGCCATAACAACAGGTTGACCTTTTTGAGGTCAAGCTACGACTATCTAGATTCAAAGTTGATGTTGCTTTGTAGTTTGAATCATATACCAAGTTTTTCTTCTTTGCAGTTATGTAGACAATATTAATCAATCATGTTGTCAAGAATTTCTCAAAATGTTACGCAAATTTGAGGCCAAAATAATTGGTAAAATCGACTTCATAAATAGTTTAACTTACTGGGTAAGTTATCAACGTCAAATCTCATGATCTTGCCAAGCAATGACTTCTTATTCTGTGCAAAATTGTAGGGATCACCGGCACCACCATC
Source organism: Drosophyllum lusitanicum (assembly GCA_032274825.1). Taxonomy (NCBI): domain Eukaryota; kingdom Viridiplantae; phylum Streptophyta; class Magnoliopsida; order Caryophyllales; family Drosophyllaceae; genus Drosophyllum; species Drosophyllum lusitanicum. The sequence continues at coordinate 5,521 of JAUEJL010105001.1, read as the reverse complement.
ACCCATCGTGAAATACAAATAGCCATCATTTGGTCCGAAGAGAATATGTCCGGCATGGTGACTCGTGTACGGAAGACCCATCGTGAATATCCTCCTCACTTCCGCCGGCGAAGCCGTTGGAATCTGGAGAAGAAATTCAGCCATCAGAAAACACCCACTTTTTATTTCATTTTTATGTTATTTATGCATGCAAGTACTTAAATAAAACTTACTACTGACGCTCGTGAGGATGCTGTTCCGTTAACGGTGTATTCAGCCACCACACTCTGATACTGGCACGGCTGAGCAGCCGTATCGGAAGTTAGCTTCGAAGGATCACAGTTCACATCAGAATTACATGCACACCTTCCTCCACAACTTGGTGTTTGGGTTTTATCACAGTTAAACGAAGCAAAGAACCGCCCGTTTTGCGCGAAATTCGGGTGCAATGCTATCGACATCAACCCGAATTGAGTATCAAAGTGAACCTCATCTGTCAAATCAAGAAACGGGTTGGACTCGTCAATATCCAACCCGCGTCCAGACCCGATTTCTGGAATTGTGGCTAACCAGATTTGGCCTTTTTGGTTGGAGAAAAACACGCGGTTCGAACGGTCGGTATGAGCCACCAGATCGAGGAACGAACCGTTGGAGATCTTCTCCAAACACATGCCGGTTGGGGGAGACTTGGTGCTGTTTGTAGTGATGTTTAGGCTGCCTTTTTCACCGTCAAAACAAACGGAATTATTAACCAAAGGTCCACCAATTGCACTACAAAAGTCTGATCTTGATTGCCAGATATCAGTGAGTTTGTTGCTTGAATTTGCTGGTGTAGCAGCTTGACCTTGGAACGATGGCGAGAATGGTGAATTTGTTATGGTTACATTTTGACAGGTATCCCAAACCGTTTCACAATAATTACTCTTGGAATTCGATGAAATAGTAGAGTTGCAAAGAATAGGAACTTGTCTACGAACAGTATTGATTGCAAAGAGCTCTGCTGAAAACGGATCACATCGCTGTAAAACGGAAACATTGAAGAAGAAAGAACATAGTATTTATGATAAGGGAATCAATTGTAATCCGAAATCTTGATATAAAAAGTAAAACTTGCTTAAAAATCGAACAGAGGATACAAACTCATGAAGTTAATGGAATTTCGGTTGTAACCAAGAAAATTCACAATATTTAAGAAAATATACAAGTTCATACCGAACAGAGGATGGATTTAAGAATAGAAGCACAAGCAGGTTGGGATACATTCATGGATTCGAACTGCTTCTGTATATTCGAATCGTCAGTAGAGTCGCAGCATGAACTGCCATTGTAGTTACAGAAAACCAGAGGAGTCTTGGGTGTAAGTGGTGCTCCTGTTACAAACCCAGCTCAAGATTCATTAGAATTTAGAAACAGAAGCAAAGAAATCAAAATTAGAAGCTGAAAGTGGTAAGTTGAAACGAGGTAGCTTAGAATTTGATTCAAAGAATAGATAAAAAACTTACTTGAATCTGTACACAACGGAAGTGAAAGAGCAGAATTGAAGAGCAATGTTACAAAGAAGAAAATGGCGTTCTTCATCATGATTTGAGCAACAGCCATGGTTGAAACAGAAAACTTGTCACTTTATCTTGTTCATGGAACCCTAATGAGCCATTTTGACTTGTGATGTCGAAGATAACATAAAGATAGAGATGGGATTGTGATTGCATCAGGTATTGAATCATGATGGGAGTGTTCATAGTTGACTTTGCAATTAATTGCTGGTTCAATTATATGGCTGGTAGTTGGTATGGTAGCAAGATTTCTTTGTAGTCTTCTTAGACCATTTGTATTTTTGTTGTTTATAATTACATGAATATCTTATCCAAGTGCTTTTTAGGATTTTCATAAAAACATCTAATTTCTGATATTTTGAAACCAAATAGTTCAAACAATGGAAAGTGTGAAAAAACACAGGACTTTGGAGGGATCTTGGTTGGTTTTTGTGAGTCCTGTGACCAGCATTGATTGTCTCATGGGTAGGCTGTTCAACCTTGGAAAAATATGGATGACATTAGACCCAGCTAGCAATATATTATTATTATTATTATTATTATTTTATAATAAATATATGAAACAAAATAAAATAATGGTATTATATATTAACAAACACCGGCAATATTCAACTTGTTGAAGGAGACATGAACCATAAAGAAAAAGGTCAGTTATAATTTATGAATGTACAATAATTTATAGGAGACTTTTGACTCTTAAGCAAAATAAGTTTATTTGAACAAATTTTTCATTAAAAATATTATAAATAACTCTTAACTTTGGTTTAGAACACACAATTAATATATCGTGATGATATACAAAATAGATTTATTTTATAAACTTAAGTATTTAAGACAATATAATACATATAAATGACTTTTTACTTTTATTATGTGTTTCAATTTTTCTCAATAAAAACATAATAATGATTCTATAAAATGATTTTTATAAGACTACGATATCATGTACTTTTAAAACTTTGATCCTTTTATAAGGGGAAGTGGAGTGGGGGTGTGGTGTTGGGCATGGTGGCCTCACCGCACTAGCTACGTTGTGGTCCATATCATAATTGCGTAGTGGTTTTCCTATTGTGGTGAGCAGAAGTGTTGAAAAAAACTGAAACCTGTTTACCTGGCCGACTCGAATTAAATATGGGTTATTTGGATATCTTATTTAGGTAGTTTGGGTTTTTTATTCGGTTAGTTCGGTATATCCGAAATTTATATGGATCGGTTATCAGTTTGGGTATATCTAATTTGGGTGTTCCAATAATATTCCGTTGTTCAAAATCCATACCGACTTACACAAATATAATAGAAGTCGTAGAATTTTTAAGAAAAAGTTTGATTTGTCTACAAAAAAAAGTTTTTCTTAAAAGTTTGAAGTTGTTTGAAAAAATAAAGTCGTAGGACTGCATGCACAGTGGGTAAAATCTGTTCAATTAATTGACATTTGCATTAATTTTTATGTAGGTAAATAGATAATTGTTCCTTCTAGAATGAAACCCTGTTGCGTTGCTATTAATCTTTTTTAGTTTTTTACGTTCATTAACATTGAAAACCAGGAAGATAGGCTCCAAAACTCTTGCTTTGGTTGCATTGTGTTTGCATGTGTAGGGTTTAGTGATGCTAATTAATGTTACAACCCATATAAATGATGCCCAAAAAATGCCCCACATAAAATTAGGGTATTTATTAAGATACCGGAATACCCAAATTATTATTCGGTTTGGTTATCGGTTATATTTTTTAAACAAAAATAACCGAATAACCCAACCTCGACTACCCGAAACCCAAACAACACCCCTAATCAGAAGCACATTACACTTCAGCATGATGGTTTTTTTATTAAGATTTTACAAGTAAATTTACTAATATGAATAGGTCTCAAAATTTGGTGTGGTGAGAATGATGATAACAAGGGTTAGTGATGAAGACCAGAAGTATTTTGTTGACATGGTTGTGTGGTTGGATGTGTTGAGAGTCATGACTACCATAAACTCTTTTAACTCTTAAAGTGAGACTCATGACAAAATAAAAACCTGAACATGAAACTTTTGGGCTTGGAAAATGGTGATGAGAACGATTATAAGATTTTTTTGATAAATCTTCATAGGTCTACGACGGTTATGGTTTTAGTTAATACTCGTTGGATTACCCGATCCCAAATCATTTATATATTTATTACTAATATTGTATAGAATTATGAGTTGGTTTTGGGTATGATTGATGAGATTAATATCTACTATATTAGAAACTTGAGAATTTATCATAGTTATCTTTTAATTATCTTTGTAGCAAATATTGTTTGTCAATTTTTACAACCATAGAATATTTAGTTAGAAAATTTTAACTTGTAGACTACTAATATACGAGAATAGACGAATAGATTGATAATTATTTTTATTAATTATGTAGTGATTTGAATTAGTTTATCATAAAATTCATATATTTTGTACTTATATTTGGATGATATTATTTATTTAACATAATTTAACTTCAAACTTCTTCTTGTTACAAATTAAATTTATCAAGAAAGTCCAACTCGCTGTTTTGATGTGATTGAGATCAAGCTCTATGAAATAGAAAATTGATTTGGTAAGTTTTATTCGATCATGAACTGGAATACTTGATACTCGCAGATATATCCACAAACCCAATGATTAATTAGTAAAAGGATACCCAACGGTGCGGGACATTGTTTTATAATCAACTATGGACTTAAATTACCAAGCTCATATAGTTCTATTAGAGCATCTGTAATCATAACTAACATCATTTTCACCACTAGCGTTCACATCAGCATCAGTAACATAGTAACATATCACTACCCCGTACTTTCTCTTGTCACATCAGCACCACATTATTTTTTCCATTCATCACCCTTCATCTCACTAACCCCCAGATCCATCATCTTCAACCATTCTTTATTTAAAAGAAAAAATTATAAACGTAAAAAGAGGAGAGAGATAGAGAGATGGAGTAAGTGTGACTAAGAACCCGCTTGAGTGATGGGGGAGGGGGCGATGGTGTTATGTTGCCTCACGCTCCATCCAGCTGGATGGATGCGTAAGTCCTAACTATCACTATCATCAATGAACCTCACAAAATTCTATTAAATCCACCCCCAAGAAAGTAAAATGAGGCGGCCTTGCTCGTAACCTAAATCACGAGATAATGGACCACGAGGTTATGACGATCTTTAAGCAATGGATATCACAAGGAGCCGTCCTCAATTTTGCTCGTTATCACTCCATAACGAGGACAACTCCGGATCCCTTCATTCTTCCCGGCCAATTCCTTTGCGGCATATCGAACTTTTTATTTGACCGAAGAAGAAGATCGACAAATATTTGTATAAACAAATAATAAAACCACTTTGACTTTGAAAGTGAAACGGCTTAGCTTAAAAAGCATTTCTATTTCTAAGAGAAATTACTTGGATCGTACCATTCATCTTTGTTTCCCTTTCCTTATATATCTTCCCTTTGGTTAAGATTTGAACTCATAGTTTTATTTTTGGTGGATTACTTAGTAGACCAAACCATTTTTAGTGCCTTTTTCCATGGTAGCCTAGCGATTTAGACTCTATAATGAATATCCATGTATTACGCCTTGACATTACTCTTAAGTCCGAGTGATTCAATCTACACCATTCAAATAAACCGTAAAACAAGTCGATAGAAGTCCCAAAAGATGGTGATGGTCCCTCCTGTTTCCACTTTGAAAGCTTATGTTATTATCACCACTTTTCTTGTCTTGTCTTGACAATCTACGTACTAAAACTGTTGTATAAGTTATCTATCTATATATATATATATAGAAAAAGCTAACGGTTCTTGTAATTTAAAATGATTTTAGATCTGATATAAATTAAAATAAAAACATATTAATATATAATAATTTTGTTAAAGAAAAGGGTTTAGTATATCTAAATGTATCAAACTTGTCGTGTTTTGCTATTGTGTGTATCGAACTTTAAAATTTTCTATTGTATGTATTGAACATTT
>JAUEJL010104990.1:0-12942 GCA_032274825.1 Drosophyllum lusitanicum | reverse complement strand
TTTCATCTTGTGGTTCACATTAATCATAATTAATAATTTTATTTAAATCAAAAGGGTAAATTAGTGAACAAAAATATTTCTCTCTCCTCTCTAATTAATTTTTTTCTTTGTATAAATAATTTTTTCCAGATTTATATCTTTTTCTCATACTTTTTAGTGTATATTTTTATAATTTTTATCTTTGTATATTTTAAAAAATCACTAATAAGTAATTAAATAATAAACGTTTACTAATGAACTAATATAGTTAAGTACCTTTTTTTCAAATATTCACCGATGAACAAACTAAAAACTAAACCTTTTATTTAATCACTGAGTAATTAACTATTAACTTAAATCAATTAACCTACTAAAAAATCATTTTTTTTCAGAATTCACTAATGAATAAACTAAAAATACCATTTTTCTGAAAAATATCTTACTATTCATTGATGAACAAACAATTTAAAACAAAAAAATTAAAGACTTTTGTGCACCTAAAATACAGATCTTATTTAAATACTAATAAACCCACTATTTACTTAAAACAATGAACTTACCAAAATTCCATTTTTTAGAAGTTCAACAATGAACAAACTAAAATAACTATTTTTCAGATGAGATATATTACCATTCTCAGAAGTTCAACAATGAACAAACTAAAAAAATGACTTAAATACAAAAATTTAAACACAGAAATAAAAAACATAAAAATACAGATTATAGAAAAAAAACTAAATACAGAAATAAAAAACATAAATTAATTACAAAAATTAAACCCATTTTGAGGCGGTGATTCAGCGGTGGCTCGGCGGATGTGGTGGTTCGGCGGTGGTTCGTTGGTTACTTTCAACATGGATGGAGAGAGAGAGAGAGCACGCTGCACAGGGAGAGAGAGCGTGGAGGCAGCAGTGATGACTGTTTTTCTGGCAGCGGCGGCGAGGGTCGGAGGAGGGGAGTGGTGGTATCATTCTTCAAGAAAGGGACAACACAAGGCGGTGGTATGCGGCGGCGGCGGTTGATTTTACTCCACATGGTGGTGGATCAAATATTGGGTCGGTGGTGGTGGATCAAATATTGGCAGCAATGGCGGTGGGAACACAGGGGCATGGCAGTGGTTGACGCAAGGAACGATAGTGGCCTCCACGTTTAATGGTCCGGGACGGCACGGAACGGCAGTGGGAAGTGGGAACACAGAGGGCAGGATAGTGGTTGACCCAAGGGGCGTGGGGGATTGAGATCTGTTCGGTGGGCGGTGGAATAACAAGAGGGAGAGAGAGAATAAATGGTATTTAAGGGAAACATTTAAGGTAGTATTAGGGTTTGAGATCTTAATCTTTAATTTAATCATCTAACGGTTCTAAACACTTCTCGCATTTTTCGCAAAAAAACTACTTTTCGCATGAACCTCCCTATATATATATATATACACACACATATACACGTGTAATACATATGACAATAAACTTAAGTATCTACTACGTAATAAAAAAATTAAAATTGTTGAAATAAAAACACTACGAGTAGAAAACACTCTAGCATTTGTGTTATAACAAAATATATAACGGTTCGCCTGATAGAAAACTACGAGTAGAAGACATATTTCATAATTCAAATAATATAGTACAAATACTTTGAAACGCATTAAAACGCATCAAATCAAATAAATAATTAAACCTAGAAACCAAATAATTAACGATAATTGCGGTACGTCGGAGAATACATGCAACTCTCTGCAAATTTAACAAGATTACTGGGTCGAGGTAGGTGAGATGCCAAACCTATAAAAAAACAAACAAACAAACAAACTATTTTATGAATGAAATCTTTCTTAATCAAGATTTCATATATATATATATATATATATATATAGAGAGATAGAGATAGAGAGAGGTTCATTTGAGAACTGTTCTTATTGTAAGTACCACGAGTACCATTTGTAACCGCTATTAATGCTCGTTAATTGGGGTATTTTGGTCTTTTATATATTTTCTCAACCGTGAATTGCGTATGGGTGAGCCTTCATTAAATAGCGATGCTTGATCAAGAGCCAAGATTGGTTCTCGTGGTATTCGGAATAAGAACGATTCTCAAATGAACCCTCACCTGTATATTTACTTACCAAATTCATATGCCCTGGAAGCTACCTTAGCGGCAATAGTTGCCGAAATCTTTCTGATATTTTTGAAACGAGGATAGATAATACCCTTGGCATAGTCTTCTTCCGTGACTTGAGATGCCAATGCTTCCGCTATTTGTTTGCATACATACACACAAGTAACACTCTCAGCAAATTAAAGACTAAGCAAATGATGCATTTTTATAAGACGCAATGGGTTGGGTCAGATCTGGTCGGGTTATCTGATGATAATTATATCTTAAAATGGCGGAAATCAAAACCGCGATTACCTTTAAAATGACGTTATGTCAACTACTGTAAGAACATGATCCAGTTTTTTAACAGAACAAACTTTATACAGTTATACGACGAACTGAATATGTCACCGGCTACTTTCATCCACTAAAACCCGTTTAAACTGTTCAACGTTACAGCAAATCTTTCGTTTTGTGGGTAAAATTTTCATGATTAATGGAGTTCTTTGTCTACCTCTCCTTGGGTCATATCAGAATGGGCAAAACATATTCGTACTAGTTATTGGTCTAGTTGTTTTCGGTTTGATTCCCCTATTGCGCAGTTGTGACTCTGATGTTTGGGGTCCTTGTATGTCACTTGCACTATGTTGCTTCATCCTAATGTTCCACACTTCCACATTACTTCTAAGAGGATGTTGTATTAAGTGTATGTTATCTTATTAATCGAACACCTTCAACGGTTTTAAAAAGCCAAATACGTTATAAGGTTTTATCCTCAGATCTCCATTCTAGGTTTCAAATAGGATATCATTGTTATGATTATCAACATAAACAATAGTACAGTTGACTTCACCTTTCTCGAATCGTGTTTTTTTTCCTATTTCATCTACCAAGACACCTAGTTTTGATATGTGTACGCTTGAATGTCCCGACATTCTTGAAAAACTTTCTTCTAATGATTCTAAACGGGTTTTCAGTACATGGAGAAAATGAGACAATGATGCAGAATCTAATGACACAGTGCCTATCACATCTGAGTAGCATGCAACTCCTTCCATTGATGTGCATCTTACTTCCTCAAATACTCCTATTGCAAATCGTAACGAAAAACATACATGCGTTTGTGAACCCATTAATCGACTCACATATTCTTTATCTCCCAAAAGATAGGTACCATATTCCCAAAATGTTTACGAGGCACTAACACTACAGAAAACACCTAGGAGTTGATTCGTCTTCATACCTACAATAATATAGTTGCTTGTAAGTTGGTATACGGTGTTAAACTAAACCCAAATGGCACCCTGGCTCATGTGAAAGCTTGACTTATAGCTACTACGATGAAACTTCTAATCCGGTTGCTAAAATGGCATCCCTTGGTCTTGTAATCACTTAAGCTATCTTGAGGTGTATCTGTCCCACATATGAGGGTCCTGTTATGACTTAAACAAGCTCCCCGAGTCTGGTATTCTTGATTTTCTGAGGCCTTGGAGACTTTTGGCTTGATTCAAACATCCTTTTTAACAAAAGAGATGGAAAAGTGACTGTAATGGTGTTATATGTTAATGCCATAGTTATAACTCGTGACAAAAGGAAATAGTGCGCACTCAAAAAGAATTTTGAACTAAATATCCTGGAAGCCTCAAATATTTCTTGGCATTAAGGTTGTGAGATCTAAAAGACACTTCTTTGCAGGGAAACTATGCCTTGATGTTCGTTCAAGCGGGTTTGCTTATAGTAAAGAAGTTAATTCTCCAACGGTTCCAAATGTTGAGTAATATCCAAATGACAGGGAATTGCTAAAAGGCTGGTATGCTAAGTTGAGGAGGTTGGTTGGTAAGTTACAAGGCCAGATATTGATTTCTTGGTCAATTCATATCCGCTGCAAGAACTAGTCATTGAGAAGGTATGATTCATATATGGAGAAACTTAAAGAGTACGCATGAAAAGGGCTTCTGTCCTCCGATCATGATGATGGTCAATTGGTCATACACATATTTTCGAATATTCAGATGCAGTTTATGTTGGATGCCCTTGTAGTAGGCGTTTCATGAAAAAATATTGTATTATACTATTATCTTCTATGGAAAACCCCGAGTCATGGAAGAGCAAGCAAGCAGATGCGGTCTCATTATCTAGTGTCAAAGCAGAATATCGTGCAATGGTTCAAACTTCAAACTACTTACTTGGGTTCAATGGTTGACCCAAGAGTTAGGAGACTTTTCCCTCAGACAAATGAAAAGTTATTGTGATAATAAAGCACCCATGCATATTTCTAGAAACCAAACTTCTCATCCGCGGACATAACATATTGAGTCGATTGTCATTTCTTGTGTGAGAAGGTAGTAGGGACCTCTGGTGAACCTACAAGTTGGCCACATGCATACACTTTGGGTTTTTTTGGGTGAACGACTCGGAGATATGTTGACAATGTCACAAGGATCTCAAATCAACCCTTCTATAACAAGTTGGCCACATTCAATATATATATGCTCGAACTTGAGGAGTGTTAAATAATATAAAATGGCAAGCGAATGAAAAGGTCACAACGTGTGAAATTCAAAGATGTGAAGACGATATTTTTCCACTTACCTGCTGCCAAAAGAAACTCATCATGCACACGAATTGCACCACACATGATCAATCCCAAACCAAATCCAGGAAATATGTAAGCATTGTTTGCCTACATTAAAAAAAAGACAGAACATTAAATGGTAAATTATCAAGAAAAGTGAAATAACAGAAGTGATTTTGAATACAAGTTTTTAACCTGTCCAGGCACGAACTCCTTCCCGTCATAAACGACGGGGTCAAATGGGCTTCCACTAGCAAATATAGCATGACCCTGCAGATATTTTGAGCTTGTAATGTGGTTATAGGATCATAGTCATTAGTTTGAATCTTTTCTCTACTTCAATACAACTGAAGGTTATTTTAGACTAATAACAAATAATACTCGACTTATGTTGTTCAGGGTCATTTTCTGCGATTGAAATTCATACCCTAGTGCTACATTTTCATTTCATGGGATCCAGTAACATAAATGGTTGTGGGGTCTGGTTCTATGACAATGATTAGGTCCATATACCTGATGTTTGCACAAAATGAAGAATGAATTAAGAACCAAAGGTAACTTACTTGACTCCATGTATAAGCTTCTTCAGCGGTACACTCAGATTGTGATGTTGGGTTAGAAAGAGCCATAATGAGCGGTTTCTACATGCAAAACAATCATACTAAATAAATCTCATATTTTATGTGTCAAAACACATAAATATATATATACATGTGTGTGTGTGTCAAATCTACTATTTTGAATAAAATATTTTTCGATGTTTTATGCATTAGAATTACACTTTGGGTGACTTTTGACTTGTTCAACGCGTTTCTTTTTAATTTACCAGTTCGACCCACTATAGCTAAAACATATCCCGAGTAGACCCAATCATATGTAAATTGGTCAAAGTTACCACCTAAAAAGAACCACATTTTCTTTAGTATCAATGTGAGATAGCAAGAGAGAACTAACAGCATTAATAGAAGCCATGGTCTCGATAACTTCTTTTGTGAACTGTTTCCCGACTCCAGATGTTCCTATTAATATTGTTGGTTTGATTGCCTGTAAAGTAAACAATCCCAACTTAAATCTCACGAAGAGTGGTTTCGTGAAAAAGGAAAACATTAAGATATAATCATACCTTAACAGCTTCCAAGAGCCCCGTTACAGGTTCATGATCATGAGCCCACGGTTGCTTAAAATGTTGAAGGGAATCTTTACGTGAGCTTACAACCAATCCCTGCATCAAAGGAACACATCCACTTAATATTCATAGCATAATCTTGTTCATAAAATAGGGACAAATAATGTATTTTTTTAGAGTACTGATTTAGCAATATTCCAAGTACCGAGTACCGGACCGAAAACTCTAACTCGGTACCGGTCCGGTACGGTTCGGTATTTCAGTATCAATGCTCACCCTACAGAAAACTACCCATTTTGCCACCTCTAATAATTTTAGTACCTTTGAGTCAACGAGCCAAATTTTCTTCCGAGACTCTTCCACTGTCAATTTTGTCTGGAAATACCATTTTTATAAGTTAATATCAACATTGTAAAAAAAATTCATGGTTATGACTTCCTAGTCAGACATTTTAGGTATTAAGCATCCAATAAAACTTAAACCTGCAATATATGCTAAGTTGAACATTTCAATACAAAGCAATAATTTCCACAACACCTCCACTTCACTTTTAATTCAGCCACTAGATTTTAAAATCTGTTACCAAAATGGAAAATTGCCGAGAAAGGTAACCTAAATATCGAAAATTACCAATAAAGGTAACGCCCATTTTTTTGGCCGAGAAAGGATTATAAATTTCAATTTGTAACAAAAATGAGTATAATGACCTCTTAGACCTAACAAAAAAAGGATTATAAATTTCAATTTGTAACAAAAAAAGGTATAAATTTCATGCATTATACCCTTTTTATTACAAATTGAAATTTATAATCCTTTCTCGGCCAAAAAAATTGGACGTTACCTTTATTGGCAATTTTTGATATTTATGTTATCTTTCTCGACAATTTACCCTAATACATATTAAATACAACTTTTATCGGCCCTTGGCCCTTTCTTTCTCTTATTCTCTCCAACTTTACCACAATCTTCCCCTCTCGCCGGAGAATTCCCCTCCCATCTCTCACCAGGAGAACTCGCCTCCACCTCGCCGAAGAATACCACCGCCACCACACACCATCTCGCCCTCGCTGCATGACTACTACAACGACAACCTTAACCCCTCACTCTCAATCTCTCTCTGCCCTAACCACCACCACCCACTACCTTGCCGGAGAGAAGACACTCACCACCCACCGCATCACCACCACTTGTGAGTTGTGACCCTTAACCCCTCACTCCCTTACACACACTCTCTCTCTTTCTCTTTTTGCTGTAACCACCACCCACCCACCTACCTAAAAAATACTCTCTACATATACGGCGACAAAACTACCATCGGCGAGCTGCGACTGCCACCAGCACTCTCCACCACGAATGTCGCTGGACAACTTTGCCATCGCACCACTATCTATGAGTGTGTGTGTGTGTGTGTGAGTGTGCGAGTTTATATCTAAGGTTTAGGGTTTATAGGTTTCGATTTTAAGGTGTGTTTTAACGGTTTAGGGTTTCGATTTGGGTGGTAGGTTTCGATTTTTTGGTGGTGTTAGCCTGTGGTTGGTGGTTTCAGGCGATTTCAGGTGGCGGAGATTTAGGGTTCAAGTGGTAGGTCTCAATCTCACGCGGAGGTGGTTTAGGGTTCTTGTTGGTTTTCACCTTTAGTGGTAGAAAAAGGGTTTTTTGGGACGAACTTTTTTGGAACAGCCAAAAGACAGTGCCAAATACGTGTATTTGGCACGTTTTTGACAACCTTGCCAAATAACCATGTTTTTGGAACCACCATAAAAAAACTGTGCCAAATAACCATGTTTTTGGAACGGTTCTGTGAAAGCGTGCCAAATAACCGTGTATTTGGAACGATTCTGTAAAAGCGTGCCAAATAAGAGTGTATTTGGAACGGTTTTGTAGAAACGTGCCAAATAACTATGTATTTGGATCGGTTTTTAAAAACCGTTCCAAATAATTGTGTATTTGTCCTGTTCTAAAAACTGTACCAAATATTTGTATTTGGTACGACTGAAAAAGTTTTGGCCACCTTGTCAAAGAATTATGTTTTTGAAATGATGATTAGAAAACCGTCCCAAATAACTACGTGATTTGAACGTTTTTATATCAAAAGGCCATGCCAAATAAGGAGGTATATATGAAGCGGCTACTAAATTATTCCCAAATAACCATATAATTGCAAAATTTAAAACTTGTGGCGAATAACTATGTTTGAATGTGAAAAACAAATTTCAACCAAGCACGACTATGAATCGTCACTTTGATTAAGGACTATTATTGACCGTGATTGACATATTTTTAAGAAACTATTATAAACGTGGTTAATTAATATATAAATATTCTAATGATTTACTAATTTAAATATTTGAGTATTCTAAATATACACATAAAATTTTTGATCGAGTAAATACTTTTGACTATATATGGTGTCTATCAGAATTATATGTATATAAATATATAAATATGATCAGAAGTATGAATGTTACTTAATTTGTATAAGCAACTTGTCGAGATATAAGGTAACTTAATATTGTAAATTTGACAACATAAGTAACGTGAATAACTTTTAACCACTATCATTAACCACTAGAACCATTCAACGAGAACTCTCACTTTATTCACGAGGAATGTTCACTTGAAATTATAGAGAATTTAAAAGGTAACACAAAAAAAAATTTAAACATAAATCTAAATTAGAAACGAGAATCCCAGTCAAGTAAAAACACAAAAATCAAATAGAAGAACAAAATATTTAGTAAGATCCAACTCGAATACTAGAATTGTACGTTTTTATTTTCAAGTGAAAGAGAACATCTTAATTATTTTCAAATAATATGTGGCACGATATATGTTGTGAATATACATGAAGGCATTGAACGGTGTGGGGCTCGTGATCCTTTCATATATAGCCTATTGGGGATGCATATTACCAAGGAATAATATGGAGAGATGTGCATGTAGCATATTTTAGTTACTATTATCGGTTATGTGTTTATATGTATTTTTGTATTAGACATTCGTAACTAAACGAAACCAAAATTCAAAAATCAATAAATAAAATTTATGTGTATTTTCTTAATATTTATATAAATTCACAATATAATTAAATTATTTAATTATATAAACTAATTAGAAATAAAAAAACAAATTTAGTATCTAAGTTTCAAACAATTGAGTTTGAATCGGAAGTTATAAAAATTTAAAATATGTTTATAATTTATATTATATGATCGATCAATGTTTTATAAGCAAAGTCTCTCATGCGGGTAAACAGCTTAACACGCGACTCGCCAATAGAACGCTTCAACGTTGACCTTTTTTTTAAAAAAATTTATTTGTATGCAGGAACCAATTGAACAGGTAGACTTCACTCACTAATGACCTAGTTTTGAGTTTTTTTTAATTTGCTAGGCTCTACATATACAGAAAATGTCGTCTAAGCCCCAAAATCGTCAAACCATAGTACACGACCAAACATTATTTTTATTTATTTAGTAACTAGATCTAAATAAATAAAAGAAGAAAAGGGTATTTTAAAAATATCACATGTATGACTTTTTTTCACTCACATATTGGCTTTTATACATTCCCACTAAAATAATTAAGTTTCCCTCCAAAATATTTGTTCATTTAGGATAATTAGAAACTACCATTAAAATTAGAATTTCCTCTAATTTCTCCAGATTTGTTGTCAAAAAAAAAATTAGAGAGCATATCTTCTCCTTTCACCGTTGGAGCACATACCTACTACGGTTCTTCATCCTCCTGTATAGAACATCTGCGCCAAAATTTCTGCACATCTTCACCTTGGATTAAACTGCTTGAGCAACAGGTATCATGTCTGATCCATTGATTTTTCTGAATATCAAGTTCCCTGTTTCGATTATTTGTTTCTTCTTGTTCAATCGATTGAAGCTGCTAGGTTTATACCGATTTTTTTGAATATCAAGTTCCCTGTTTCGATCAATAAACAGAAAAATTCTGCACATCTTCAACTTCGATTAAGCTGCTAGGTAATTTTCTATTTATTTGCTTCAATCGGTATTAACCTAGCAGCTTCAATCGATTGTATTAGATTGGCTATTGTTGAATGAGAAAAGCAATGCTGGAATTCTTTTTTGGAATTGATTGTGATTGACCTAGTTGCTTCAATTTGCATCTGATTAGTCATTCTTGAACAAGAAAATTAACTATGGAATTCTTTTTCTACTTATCTGCTGTAATCAAATCAAATGTTATTGCATCAGATTAGCCATTTGATTTTGAGATTTTCATTTTGATTAATTCTATTTTTGCTTCATGTATTGACCTAGTAGCATTAAAGTAACAATCCATATTAAACTTGTCAAAACACTCCTACCATTTTTGCCATCTGACAACCTGATGAAGAACAAGATTGCTATGGTAGTAAGCACATGACCCATTTGTACTTTGGTGCCTTATATTAATAGTAGTTCAAACTAAACAAATCATAAATACTATAGCCAATAGTGTAAACCAAATGTAGTTGTTAATATGAGAGTTTATAGTAACAGCTTAGCATATATTGTTTTAGTAAAGGATTTAATCAAGTTGGGTCATCGATAGATTAAGTTTCGAGTGGTTTGGAACTCTAAAAAAAGGTTGTTTAAGGTGTATAAAAACTAGTTAAACATCAAATAATCATTTTCTTTATGTAGTGTTTGGTGGTCCTGGTTATTTGGGTCAAATGCATTAGTCATGCACAACTCATATGCACCATTTCATCTTCACTTAGCCTTCACATATTTGCTTGTCATCATAGAAATTAATTAATTTGCGGCCGTGAGCAGTAGGTATCAAATGGAGATAATGAATAGCAAGCAACAACCAATATTGACATAACACTCTTTTCCATTTTAACCAACTCTAATTGGACCAATCCCCTTGCCAGGTCTTCTGTCCATCTTTAATTTTCCCTTGAATTTTTGATGTTATTGTAATTCCAATATAACAGAACTCATAAATAGCATAGTCCCATGAACAATAGCTCAAAAACACTTGTAAATTTCCACTTTTCAAGCCTAACCACCAATATTGCCAACAACACCTTCCAATCCTCAATTGCATTTTAATCTCTGAGAAATTCCCATATTTATATGCTTCAATCCACCTTCTATTATAACATTCGAGTTGGTAATTATTGTTCAATGAAATCTGCTTGAACAATGACTCAACATATTGACCCGTAAATAGTATCACTTCAATGTAACAGTGTTTAAACCCAACCAATATCCATAAATAGAAATCCCAAACCAATTGCAAAATACAAAATTTTGAACCCCAATCCAAGACTACCTGTTATTGTTTAGCGTGAACAGTTAAATGGGCCAATAATTTGATGAATCAAACAGCAACAATAGTAGGCCATAATCTTAATAATATTTGAAAATGGGATTTTAATCTATTAAGACTTGCTTCCCATGAACAATAAACACACCCCACTCTTCCTTGTGTTTTCAACATTCCCATTTCATACATACATTCAATCTTGCATGAACAGTAACCATGCCCATGACCTAGCTTCATGAACACTGATCTTAATCACCATCTAAAATGCAAGAATAATATCTCATATGGATCTTTTACAATTTTTAGAATTTCAATTATGCCCATGAACAATAACATGATACCACGAAACAGATTGTCATTATCATTGCCCATGAATAGAAATCCATTAATAGCAACAGAAAACACCAACTCGGAAATCCACACTATAAATTTTAAACCTCAACATGTACAGTTACTGTTCACAGTAAACAATAACACATCATTAAACAGAATAGGAATGCATTTACTGTTCACGACAAAGAGTAACACATCTGCGGAGAATTTTTTATTCATTGTTAATTGTTTAAAAAGTAACAAATAACACCATAACTGACAAAAACTGATCTGATTTTCCATTGCAATTTATACAACCCAATCTGCAGTTTACTGCTTATACTAGATTGCACTGTTTTATCAAGAAAAATACAACCATTAGCAATGAACCCATAATCCAACTCCAATTTTAAGCACCACTTCCATTAACCTTCTATACTTATGGCAAAGATTCTCATGTATGACAGTAACCCCCATTTGAACCATCATAAACACTCTATATAAATCATAAACAGTGAACCAACTAACCCATCATATATTTATAATATCTATATCTTATAAATTCCATTGTGATCTTTAGTCTAGTTTTTCTTAATTATATTTTCAAAATCTCAAGCATATAAGTAATTAGTCACTTATTCTCAATGACCCTTTGTTCTTATTAATTCATTAATTAAGACTAAATATCACAAAGGGATCAAGTGTCGCCCAGGTAGATATATATCTTATAAATTTCCTTTGTGATATTTAGTCTAATTTTCCTGTGTATGTGTGTGTGTATATAAATGTATATATATTTATAATATCTATATCTTATAAATTCCATTGTGATCTTTAGTCTAGTTTTTCTTAATTATATTTTCAGATTCTCAAGCATATAAGTAATTAGTCACTTAATCTCAATGACCCTTTGTTCTTATTAATTCATTAATTAAGGTCTTATCTTCTTTTAAAATCCAAAACTTTGTATAATTCATATAGTTGTTCTTTAAATTGACTAGTTAAAGGACATGACTTAAAGTTTTGTCTTCACGGGTAAATTATTATGGTTTTTAAGTGTTGGCGTTTTTTCCCATTATCTCTGTTTCTATCGTTGTTTTTTGAACATCAATTAATATTTTCCATCAATTTTGGTGCTTAACTATTAGTCTATTACAATCCAAATCTTGTATTGCAAATCTTATATCCTTGTATGTTGTAGGTTCGGACTTCTTCAAATGAAAGTTGAGCTCTAAAAAGTTTATATGAAGCAACTTATGCATTCTCAAAATGTAAGTATCCGGTCTTTATTTAGTATATTTACAACTATGATATGAATTCTGATACGAAAAATTGGATAAAAAATCCATGCTGATCAAACTTGTAAAAGATTTTTTGTATGTTACATGCATATATCTTATATCCTACTTGATATGTTTAAACTTTTGTTGTTATTTTTAATAATTTTTATAATGTTACATGCATATATCTAATGAATGGATTTACTGTTACGTAGGGTATGAAGACGAGAGGTCGTGGGCTAAAATTGACTACATTGTTTTCCAATTTTAGTTTTCATTATTTA
>JAUEJL010104979.1:0-12942 GCA_032274825.1 Drosophyllum lusitanicum | reverse complement strand
TAAAAAATAAATAAAAAACATTTTTGATGAAGAGGATGAGGAAATTTTGATGAAAATATGGATCGAAAGTTTAGTTTGAATTAAAAGACATAAACCAAAGTTGATAGTTTTGAAAATGAGGATTAGGAAGATCGATGAAAGATTGAGTTGATGAATTTTGTGAAAACTATATAGCTAATTATTTTGAAAAGAAGGACAAGGGTGATTTGTTGAAAAATCTAAAAAATAAATAAAAAACATTTTTGATGAAGAGGATGAGGAAATTTTGATGAAAATATGGATCGAAAGTTTAGTTTGAATTAAAAGACATAAACCAAAGTTGATAGTTTTGAAAATGAGGATTAGGAAGATCGATGAAAGATTGAGTTGATGAATTTTGTGAAAACTATATAGCTAATTATTTTGAAAAGAAGGATAAGGGTGATTTGTTGAAAAATCGAATAACAAATTTCGATTGAACTTATTTTCGAAAAGACATATCAAAATCGACTGACAAAAATAAGGATAGGAAAGATTTGATAGAAACCGAATGTATGAAACTAGTTTGAAGTGTTAGTTTGTAAAAGTGCTTTGAAAATGTGAGTAAGAAATAATCGATAAAAAATGAATGAATAAAATTAATTTATAAAAATAAGGATAGCAAATATTTTATAATTTTTGAATTAATTAAAAGTGTTTGAAATGTATGTTTAAAATATAAATAAAAAATATTTTTGATGAAGAGGATGAGGAAATTTTGATGAAAATATGGATATATGGTTTAGTTTTAATTAAAAGACATAAACCAAATAGACTTTTTGAAAATAGGGATGAGGATGGAAGTTTGATAAACTTAGTTTACAAAAATAAGGATAAGAAAGATTTTATAAAATGTGAATGAAATAGTTTAGTTTGAAATGTTTTGTTTAAAAGATAAGGCAAAAACTTTTTCGATGAGGGGGATGAGTAAATTTTGATGAAAATTTGGATTGATGATTTTGTTTGAGTTAAAAGACATAAACCAAAATGACTTTTTGAAAATAAGGATGAGGATGTTTTTACTACAAAAATTAATGAATGAATTTAATTTGAAATATTTTATCAAAATACGCAAGTCAAATTTGACAGTTTTGAAAATGAGGATTAAGAAGATCCATGAAAAAATGACTTGATGAATTTTGTGAAAATTACATAGCTAATTTTTTTAGAAAGGAAGGATAAGGGTGATTTGTTGTGAAATTGAATAAAGAAATTTTGTTTGAACTTATTTTTTAAAAGACATATCAAAATCGACTTTAAAAAATAAGGATAGGAAAGATTTGATTAAAACTAAGTGTATAAAGTAGTTTGAAATATTAGTTTTTAAAACTTTTTAAAAATGAGAGTAAGAAAAAATGGATAAAAAATGAATGAATAAACTTAGTTTATAAAAATGAAGATATGAAATATTTTAAAAAAATTTAATGAATTAAAAGTGCTTGAAAATAAGGATGAGGATGGAAGTTTGATAAACTTTGTTTATAAAAATAAGGATAGGAAATATTTTACAAAATTTTAATGAAATAATTTAGTTTGAAATGTTTTGTTTAAAAGATAAGGCAAAAACTTTTTTTCTAAGGCGGATAAGAAGATTTCGATGAAAAAGTGGATCGATGCTTTTGTTTGAGTTAAAAGAAATAAACGAAATTGACGGATAAGGATGTTTTGACTACAAAAATTAATAAATCAATTTAAGTTGAAATATTTTATCAAAATAAGCAAGTCAAAGTTGAGAGATTTGAAAATGAGAATTAGGAAGGTCGATGAAAATTTGAGTTGATAAATTTTGTGAAAATTACATAGCTAATTTAATTTGAAAGGAAGGTTAAGGTTTATTTGTTGAAGAATCGAATAACAAAATTTGTTTGAACTTATTTTTGAAAAGGCATATCAAAATCGACTTTAAAAAATAAGGATACAAAAGATTTGATAAAAACCGAATGTATGAAACTAGTTTGAAATGTTTGTTTCTAAAAGTGTTTTGAAAATGGGAGTAAGAAATAATCGATAAAAAAATGAATGAATAAACCTAGTTTAAAAAATAAGGATAGGAAAATTTTTATAAATTTTGAATGAATTAAAAGTGTTTGAAATGTTTTGTTAAAAAAATAAATAACATTTTTTATGAAGAGGATGATGAAATTTTGATAAAAATATTGATCGATGGTTTAGTTTGAATTAAAAGACATAGCTAATTATTTTATAAAGGAAGGATAAGTGTGATTTGTCGAAAAACCGAATAAAGAAATATTATTTGAACTTATTTTTTAAAAGACATATCAAAATAGACTTTAGAAAATAAGGATAGGAAAGATTTGATAAAAACTGACTGTATGAAAGTAGTTTTGAAATATTAGTTTTTAAAAGTGTTTTGAAAATGGGAGTAAGAAAGAACCGATAAAAAATGAATGAATAAACTTAGTTTATAAAAAATAAGGATAGGAAATATTGTATAATTTTTTAGTGAAATAAAAGTGTTTGAAATGTTTTTTTTAATAAATAAAAAACTTTTTTGATGAAGAAGATGAGGAATTTTTGATGAAAACACTGATCGACGGATTTGTTGAATTAAAAGAGGAGAGACTTTATAAAATTTGAATGAAATAATTTAGTTTGAAATGTTTTGTTTAAAAGATAAGGCAAAAACTTTTTCGTTGAAGAGGATGGGGAAATTTTGATAAAAATTTGGATTGATGATTTGTTTGAGTTAAAAGACATAAACCAAAATGACTTTTTGAAAATAAGGATGAGGTTATTTTGACTACAAAAATTAATGAATGAATTTAATTTGAAATATTTTATCTAAATACGCAAGTCGAAGTTGATAGTTTTGAAAATAAGGATGAGGAAGAGCGATGAAAAATCGAGTTAATAAATTTTGTTAAAATTACATAGCTAAATTGTTTGAAATGGAGGATAAGGGTGATTTGTTGAAAATCTAATGATTTGTTAAAATTACATAGCTAACTTTCTTTTATATATATATATATATATATATATATATATATATATAAAAGGGGGATTAGATTAATAGTTGAAAGAATAACGAATTTAGATTGATATTTATAAGAAATAAGCCAAAGGGTAACTTTTTCCAAGAAAATTTAAATAATAGAATTGTGTTTGAACTATTAATGAAAAAACATCACCGAGACTTGATTTTTTGAAAATGGGGATGAGGAAGATCCAATAAAAAATGAGTAGATGATATTAGTTTGAATTTGTTTTTGGAAAAAATGCGCAAAAAATGAATTTGTTAAAAACGAGGATGAGAAAGAAAATAAGCAAAAATACTCATGAAATCAGATAATATGTATGGCGACATAGTTATGTATATGTTAGAAAATATGAAATAAAACGCACGAATAAGAATTGAAAAGATATGTATGAATAAAAATAGAAAACACTTTTAAGACTTGACAAGAAAATGAGAAAACAAGTATTTGACCTCGTAGTTTTGTGTTGTTTTATGTTTAAGTAGGTGGGATATATGGTTTTGTGTTTAACTTACTTTATAGTTATGTTAAGTTCGTACTATAATGATAGACTTATTTTTAAGCAAGTATGTGAACTCGTTTGAAGTAAGATTTATTCATGGGGACATAATTAACAATATATGTTTTTAAATAATAAAAAAATTTGAAAGTTTGTTTTTTTGTATTTGGAAGTGTAAGGATACACTTGAGTTCTTTATGTGCGTATAGCATATATAGATCTTTCGAAGACATGGGAACAAGGATATTCCCGCCTTTTAAAGGCATTTTGTTGAAGTTCGTATGTTATTTTGGAGGCATTAAGTGTTTGACTTGCTTTAGCGTTGTTAAAGGATGTTAAGTTGGTACTATGTATATGAAGCTAAGAGAAATTATTTGGAGTGTGGTTTATTTTGAAACTAAGAGAAATTATTTAGAGTGTTTTATTTTGAAGCAAAGAGAAATTGTATAGAGTAGTGTGTTTTATGTTGAAGGAAGCATGAGGGATGTGTGATAGATTATAAATAATGTTTAAAATAAGAATGATACAAAGACTTATTTTGAAGCAAGGATGTGAACTTGCTTGAACTTGAAATTAGAAAGTTTGTCTTTTGTATTTGGAAGTGTAAGGGTACACTTGAGTTCCTTTTGTGTTGAGAGAAATGTTTAGGGAACAAGGATATTCCCCCTCCTTTTAAAAGCATTATGGTTAATATGTTACGTTATTTCGAAGACATCAAGTGTTTGAAGATTAGTGCTAAAAGGTATGTAGGAATCTAATAGAAAAATCCTAGCTAGCATTAAAAATACTATCCCAAATAACTAAGAGCTTTTGTCTAAACTAAGCCATGAAAAATCTAGCTAACTTGCTCATCAAACTAAGCCATCAAATAATATATATAGAGTTAGGACGACGTACCCGAAGGGGCGTATAGCATAGCTGATTTCTCATGCATAAAAACTTGAGCAGCACAAAAATGTCACATTATCCAGGAATCAACTAATGGAAAACAGGGAAACGAAATCAGAATGATATGATGAGGAAATATATATAAAAATATTATATATATATATATATATATGGTTTGAACTCAAAATTAAGACAGTGAAAACACTAATTATATAAAAGCTACCTACAGGATTTCAAAGAGTTCCGTTTCTTGATTAATTAATCAAGCTGTAGGGCCAGTCTAATTATATCCGGGGCACGGGGCAAATATTTAAAAAAGGCCCCTAAAGTAATTAAATTATAGTCGAATATGCAAGATTTTCATGAAATATAAACCGTAAATAAAGAGGAAAAAACTTACAATTAGATGACTTTGAAAAAAAGGCTTTGGAGCACCTTTATTTATCTGGAATCTTCAACTTGTAACTATCAAAACAAACATCCACAACGGATTGTTCAATCAGCACTCAATGTTCCAAGATCAACAAATAAAGGGATTAAATGTTTGATTCAAATCCAAATCTAACCATTCAAATTGAAATCCAAGAATTGATTGTTAGCAAAAAGTTTATTTTACCAGATAAGCAAAAGAAGGAAATAGTGAAGAACCAACCAAACTAGTAACAAAATCAAACATCAGCATACTGCTGAACAAAATAAGGTTTTATAAGACTAATTCAGCACATTAACAGAGTAACTAATGAATGCAAATATTCCTTCCAAATCTAATTATCTAATGTACATAATGTGTCACTCTCCATAGCCTTGTTTAAAGGGTAATTAAAGAAAAAACAGAGTAAGAGACTATATTCACAAACATAATATGGTTCAAATAGAAAGTTAAAAAAAGAAAGAAAGAAAACTTACGGCGGATGTTTGGCAATCGACATGACATGGACGATCGCCTCAAATTCATTGATCGATCCTCGATCATGACGACGTCACTCATCGTCAGCACAAATTAAGCCACAAATTAATCTCTGTTACACAAATTTATGTTATTAGAACTAATTTATTAATAAATCGTTGACTGTAATCCAAAAAGAAAAAGAAAAAAACAGAGTAAGAGAGTACTATATTCGAAATTATTGAACTGTAAACCAAATTTAAGTACGAAAACGGAAAAGGATAGAATAGTTCAAATAGAAAGTTAAAAGAAATAAAGAAAACTTACGGCAGAAAACAGCAGGGATGTTTGGCAATCGACATGAACGATCGCCTCAAATTTATTGATCGATCCTCGATCATGACGACGTCACTCATCATCAGCACAAATTAAGCCACAAACTAGTCTCTGTTACACAGATTTATGTAATCAGAACTAATTAATTCATAAATCGTTGAACTGTAATAAAAAAACAGAGTAAGAGACTATATCCAAAATCATTGAACTGTAATGCAAATTTGAGTACGAAAACGGAAAAGGATAGAAACAAAATATGGTTCAAATAGAAAGTTAAAAAAAGAAAAGAAAGAAAACTTACGACAGAAAGCAGCAGGGCTGTTTGGCAATCGACATGGACGATCGCCTCAAATTCATTGATCGATCCTCGATCTCTACGACGTCACTCGTTGTCAGCACAAATTAAGCCACAAATTAATCTCTGTTACACAAATTTATGTTATCAGAACTAATTAATTCATAAATCGTTGAACTGTTAATAAAAAAAAAGCAGAGTAAGAGACTATAATCGAAATCATTGAACTGTAATCCAAAAAAAAATAGAGTAAGAGACTGTATGCGAATAGAAACATAATATAGTTCAAATAGAATGTTAAAAGAAGAAAAGAAAGAAAACTTAGAGCAGTGATGTTTGGCAATCGAGATGGACGATCGCCTCGAATTCATTGATCGAGCCTCAATCACGACGACGTCACTCGTCGTCACAACAAATTAATATCTATTACACAAATTCATATCTTATCAGAACTAATTTATTCATAAATTGTACGTTTCTGGAATTAATGAAGCCAAATGAAACGTACTACGTCTTTTGATTCAGAATTAAATATAATATGTCATGTCTACAAAGAAAGAGAGAGAAAGAAAGAAAGACGTACTTAGTCTTAGAAAACAAGAACGCGACGTAGCCGTAGATCGAAGAATTGATCGATTGAATATAAAGTTGGCTGTGAGTGTTTTTCAACATGACCGTAAACTGCGTGAACGACGTACGTGATGGGGAGGAACACTCAGTAGAGATAGAGGAGATCGATCGAGATGAAGTGATGATGGCAACATCTGGGCGGTAGATGATCATGGCGGTGGTGATATGGTGATCTGCGACTGTACATGTAAGGAGGCTGGCCGAGTGATCGAGACGTACGACGGTATTTGGTGACGTCTAGCGGGTGGTGTAGATCGAGACGAATGGATGTACGTTGTGATACATGAATGACGATGGTGGCGGTCTGCAGGTGTGGGAGATGATGGTGTTTGGCGGTGGCGGTGGTTGTACGTACGTCTTCAATTCCCACCGGCCAATTGGAGGGTTTGAACTTTGCATGAGTTTTCAGACCATCGAGGTACGTATGACGAAGGAACGAAGATTCGTATCTCGTCGATCGTTAGACCGTTGGACTTGATTTTCATTATATCAGAAGATTAGAGACAATCACATTCATTTATTAATTTTACACCTTGATCATTTTTGTTTAATAATAATACGGAATAATATAACTAGTATTTAAAAAAATCTAAGAGACGCTAAATAGTATATTATGTTACTAGTTTAAATACACGTGTAAATACACGGGAAATTATAAAATTGTTATTTTATATTTGTTTATTTAAATGTATAATTGTTTTGTATCGACGAAAGAAAAAATTCAATATGAGACTTTCTTGAAAAATAAAAGAGTTTTATATTAAAGTTAGTTGACATATAAAAGTAATTGATGATAACTTCTAAAATAATGTAAAATTTAATTACAGTAACATTTATATTATATAATAACTGTAGATGATGATAAATGACTTGAATATTTATTCCTAAACTAATGTAGTGGATTAAAAGTTTGAATTAGATAATAATTTAACACAAATTAAATTTATTTTAGTTTAAAATGGAATTTAAAAATAAAACTAAGTTAGAAGATTGATTTGTATGAATTTTGGGTTTTAAATATCATATTTGATTACTCTAAATAATATTATTATATTAAATTAGTGTATATTTTTTTCTAATCTTATTATATGATTCACAAATATTTTAATTTATAATAACGTAAATAATATTTATAATAATATTATTATTAAAGTTTAATAATATTTTTTACTAACTATTTTATCTACTATTAAAATTAAATTTTAATAATTGAGTTTTCAACTTTGACTACTAAAAGTCAAAATTAGACTTTTAATTTTAATAAAATAAATGGATAGGATTTAATTTTAATTTAAATGAAAGGTCAAGATCTTCTAATTAAATTGATGAAGGTTAGTCTTTTATTTAGATTAGAAGATAGAAGATTAGAAGATTTTAAAATAATAATATTTCATGTTTATTAAATGCTATACGTAGAACATTGTAACGATTTTTTTACTTCAACATAAAAAAAAATTAATTATTATTTCACATAATATATGATAAATCAAGAGTCAATGTTATAAACTAATTGATTTGGAAAATGATAAATATTAAATGTTAATAAAAAAATATTAAATATTTATAAGATGTAACAGAAAATAGAATTTAAAAAGATAATAAATAATAATAATTTTAAAACATTTATTAATATTAAATATTTATAAGATGTAAAAGAAAATAGAATTTAAAATGATAATAAATAATAATAATTTTAAAACATAATATTTTTAAACAGTGAGAAATGTTAACAAAGACCAACCATATTTATGTGTCTTTTCTAAAATTTGATAAGGAGTTCTACTTATCACCATCATCTCATGCTTTCCACCCCTAACCGATGATGGCATGGTTCTATTTCTATATTAGATTTATGCTAAGGTTGGTTGATTTTTCCTGCGATCTCTGTTTATGCAAACGACTACTGCTAGGGTTTGATTTCTATAGTTGATTAATGCTATGGTTCGATTTCTTCTTGTTTTCTATTTATGCAATCGATTGATGCTAGGGTTCAATCGTTGAACTGTAATCCAAATCTTAGTACCAAAATGAAAACATAAAAACATAGTATGGTTCAATTGTTTAAATCTGTCATCCGGTTTAAGTACGGAGTCGCGACTTCCGGTTTTCTTCTGTTAGCCGTTTAGACATAATAGGAATGAGAACAAGTTGTTCTGAGATACGAGGTTGTAAATCTCGGTTTTCTCTACTTGCCTTTCTGGCACAGTAGGTGTACGAACTAGCAAGGTTCGGTTTTGTGTTCATGTGTGCTTGTTGCGTTTGTTTACATTTTCACATTCGACATTTATTGGTAGTGGGTAAGATCATATGTTTGTCAACCAAGTAATTATTTTATAGGCATGACTTTTCAAACAGTACATGATCTTCGGCGTTTGGCCGAGACAAAAAAGAGGGGTTTCCTCATCATTTGGTAGTTTCTTGTGGGTACAAAAGGTGATGCATGTGTGCATTTTGGCAAAGAAGAACGTGCATTCTTATTAGCGTGCGTGTGTTTTTTCCCAAAAGTTCATGAAGGTGAATAAGTAGGCTTCTTCACGGTAGCATATTTTTAAGTTCATTCCATTCCAGGTCCGTGGTACATCTTTGCCCCTTAGATCTTGTAGCTTGTATGATCCATTCTGGTGCGTTGTTTCTATGCGGTACGGTCCCTCCCACCGGGGTCCAGTAACTTGTAGTTGTTTAGAACCATGTCTCGATTAACGGCGTGAGTTGACAATGATATCCGTTCCGAATTAGACCTCGAAACACAAGCAGAGGTAACGATGGAGTCTGTAGTCAAACTACTTGGAGCTATGCTCTCTCTTCAGTGTAGGACACAGATGGATGGAAGAGTGACAAGAGATTTGGGGGCTGTGTCCTAATTATATATATATATATATATATATATATATATGGTTAGGATCAATGTAGACACCCTCTTATATAAAGTCCCCAACGAAATCAACAGTTCGTTCTTCTCAAAGATTTCGAGGTAAGTTTTTGATTATTTGAGTTTGATTTCTATGATATATTGTTAATTCTTGTGTTGTGACTTTCACATTGTCATTCTCAATCATGAAAAAGTTAAGAAGAAGCGGGCGATTGGGTTCCGTTTTCTGAAAACCTAAACAAACCGATAACATAGTCATAGACATAGATGATGAAGAAGTAGGAGTTTCTGAAAATTCAAATCAAACGCTGATGATTGTCGACAATGCAACATGCACAGATATAGCGATAGCCACTCAACCCCTCAGTGTCGAAGATGTTGGTGAAGATCAAAATCGGTCAATGGATGAAGGTATTATACTTTCAAATAGCAATTTATTAGGTACAATGACTTTGTTTTACCGTATTATATGAAAGTTCTGGCTTTTCATCATTTTGGGTTTTTTTATCATGTTAGGGTTTTTCATCATTTTCATGAGTTTATAGTTAATTATCATGATAACCCCTTGATGGATAGTTATTAATCAATATGATGATGAATTACAGTGTAGTATACATGATTTAGATACCACTAAGCATCATTTTCTTTAAGTTTACATCATTTACTATATATTTCTATCATTTTCATTATGAAAGCATCATTTTCATAATGAAAACATCATTTTCATAAATTAAAACATCATTTTCATATTGAAATCATCATTTTCATTATGTTTCCATCATTTTCATCATGTTCCCATCATTTTCAGCCTGATGAATAACAATGCTGATGTAGAGTTAAAGCCATGGTTGTTCATTATGTTTTCAAACAATTTTCATTATGTTTCCATTATTTTCAAACAATTTTCATCATGATAAAATCATGGTTGTTCACTTATTCATCATTTACAGAACAAAAAAACAGGTAATGGGAATGAAAAATGATGAATAACAATGCTATTGTAGAGTTAATTATCATCACTGATATAATACACGATTTAGATACCACTAAGCATCATTTTCTTTAAGTTTCCATCATTTTCTATATATTTCCATGATTTTCATAGTGAAAACATCATTTTAATTATGTTTCCATCATTTTCATCATGTTCCTATCATTTTTAGCCTGATGAATAACAATGCTGATGTAGAGTTAAAACCATGGTTGTTCATTACGTTTCCATCATTTTCATTATGTTTCCATTATTTTCAAACAATTTTCATCTTGATTAAACATGGTTGTTTACTTATTCATCATTTACAGAACAAAAAACATGTAATGAGAATGAAAAATGACTAATAGCAATGCTGATGTATAGTTAATTATCATCACTGATATAATACATGATTTAGATACCACTAAGCATCATTTTCTTTAAGTTTCCACCATTTTTCTATATATTGCCATCATTTTCAAAGTGAAAACATCATTTTCATTCTGTTTCCATCATTTTCATCATGTTCCTATCATTTTCAGACTTATGAATAGCAACGCTGATGTAGAGTTAAAACCATGGTTGTTCATTACGTTCACATCATTTTCATTATGTTTCCATTATTTTCATTATGTTTACCTTATTTTCAAACAATTTTCATCATGATAAAAACATGGTTGTTCACTTATTCATCATTTACAGAACAAAAAACATGTATTAGGAATGAAAAATGATGAATAACAATGCTGATGTAGATATAAAACCATGGTTGTTCGTTATATTTCCATCATCTTCTTCATGATCCTATCATTTTTACAACTAAACACTGATGTATACTTATTCATCGTTTACAGAAAAAAAATAAACATAACATCATCACAATTGAACTTAGATTAGATAATGGAACAAATACTTATGGTATGTATGTAGACACTATATTTATCATAAGATCAACTGAACAAAAACCATTTAATACATAAACTGTTGTTAAAACACTTAATTCGCAGAAATAAAACAAAATAGGAGATTACAGAACCAAACATGAAAAAAACCACCTATTCTGACCATTTTTCAAGGCTGTAGAAATAACCACTTTGATCTTCAATTGAATTAATAATCTTGTCACGTAGTTCTTGAGTAGTAACATGCATCACCTTCTGATGCTCAACTTGAGAAACAATGTTGTCAATACATCCCTTCTCAATAGCAGAGAACTTCGTAAAGGATTTCATCTGATCAATAAGACATTGTAAGTAGTCAATCTTCGACTGAATATTTGTTAACATTTTCTCAGCATCTCTGAGTCTAGCCTTATCCATTAAGATCTGCTCATCGATTTCTTTTTTCATATAAGCTATATCACTAAAACGCTTTTTGTTCTTACACTCGAAACGTGAATGAAAATCAGGAATATCCATATTTTATTTGGAAATGATGCAAAAGTTTTTGTTCGCAAAGATTATCCTTAGATAGGGTATATATAAGAACCACATGGGAAGGCGGGAAGATGATTCGATAAAAATTGATAAAAATAAAACGCGGGAAAATGAAACATAAACCGCCAAAAACTAAAAAAAATAATAAAATACAAAGAAATAATCAAACAACGCCCAAAACCCTACAATAAATTCATCATTTTGTAACACACTCGCATGTTATGTTGTCTATGAAAATGATGACTTCTGAAAATGATTAAAAAAATAACTGAATGCAATGTTTATCTCATCATGATATAATAAATTCATTATTTTGAAACACAAAATCGCATGTTATGTTGTCTGTGAAAATGATGACTTCTGAAAATGATGAAACTGATGACTAAATGCAAAATTTATATCATTTTTGCAAAAATACGTGAAGATGCTCTGAAATGTTATGTTGTATGTGAAACGCATTTATATCATTTACTTCATCATGATATACTAAAATTCATCAATTTGAAACACATTCGCATGTTATGTTGTATGTGAAAATGATGAATTCTGAAAATGATGAAAAAATGACTAAAAAGCAAAATTTATATCATTTTGAAAATATATGTGAAATTTACCATTCATTTCTGGACAAACTGTGCAGCTGCATCCGTGGATGACTTTGTCAACCCGCCGCCAGTGTCAATGAATATTAAAAGTGAAAGACTGACGAAGGAACTAATAAAAAATGCACCGACCATCTCATCAAGGCAGTCACCACACCAATTCATACAGATGTGTAAAGGGTTAAGTAAAGCAAGTAGAAATGCAATAAAGAAACTGGGTTTTGAAGGTGCCTTGAAATGTACCATTGGGAAGATACCTGGTAGATTGGGATACTGGGTTGTTGACAACTTTGATACCACTGATGTAGCTTTACGTATAAATGGAGAGACTTTCAAGCTTACCAAAGAAGCAGTACATGATGCATTGGGATTCCCAATCGGGAAAATCAAAGTTAACGCTGTCACAAGGGCTGGAGCAGGTGACACATCAAAAGTGCAGGCATGGAGAAAACAATATCAAGCACCATCTAAGGGTGCACAAAATATACCTGTAAAACAGGTAATTGACAAGTTG
>JAUEJL010104968.1:0-12943 GCA_032274825.1 Drosophyllum lusitanicum | reverse complement strand
AAGATGGAAGTGTTGAATGGCAATCTGGTGAGGAGTCTTAGAAGTGATCATGGAACTGAATTCAGAAATCAAACTCTAGAAGCTTTCTGTGATGAGAAAGGGATATCTCAAAACTTCTCTGCTCCAAGAACCCCACAATAGAATGGTGTAGCTAAAAGAAGAAACAGAACAATAATTGAAACTGCTAGAACCATGTTGTGTGAAAGTGGGTTATCTTTTAATTTCTGGGCCGAGGCAATGAGTTGTGCATGTTTCACTCAGAACAGATCCCTTATTATCAAAAGGCACAACAGAACTCCATATGAAGTGCTTAAGGGAAGGAAGCCAAACATCAATTTTCTGCACATATTTGGTTGTTAATGCTTCATTCTCAATCAAAAGGATGAACTACAAAAGTTTTCTCCAAAAGTTGATGAAGGAGTGTTTGTATGTTACTCTGTGATTTCCAAAGCATATAGAGTATACAACTTCAAAACAAAAGTCATTGAATAATCAATCAATGTAAGTTTTAATGAAAATAACTTTGTTGCTTCCTGTTGCTCTAATCATGTTTCAAGTGAAGAATTCAATGATCTTATGCAAACTGGAGAAACCACTCCAGAGCAAGTTGATCCCTCTCCACCAACTGCTTATGATATGGATGAACATGTTCCTATTCAAACCATAAGCTATGAACAACCAACCTCATCCAATCCTATACATCTACTTAACCATGTGGAAAATAATTCAACATCATTAGACTCTAATTCTATATCACACATTCCCTCTACAGTAGAGACACCCACAGATTGTGAAAATGAATTTAACTCAGCCAACTCAAATGAAATCATCTCTACTGCTGATAGTCAACATATAACTTCAACTCTCCAAATCCAAATCAATCCCAACTCCCAAATAATAGAAAGAGCCTTCAAAGACCACAGAGACCATCCTCACAATCTGGTCATAGGCAACATTGAGGATCCAGTAAGAACAAGATCAAAGGCATGCAATATTTATTTCTATTCTGGATTTGTATCTTTGATTGAACTAAAAAAGGTTGATGAAGCCCTGAATGACTCCTACTGGGTGAATGTCATTCAAGAAGAGCTGGCAGAGTTCAAAAGAAATAATGTATGAATCTTGGTACCCAAACCAAAGGATAAAACCATCATTGGAACAAGGTGGGTCTTCAGAAACAAGCTATATGAAAATGGGCAGATCATCAGAAACAAAACAAGGCTAGTGGCACAGGGGTACTGTCAAGAAGAAGGTATTGACTTTGATGAAACCTTTACCCCTATTGCAAGATTGGAAGCCATTAGATTATTCCTAGCCTATGTTGCCTTCAATAACATCAAGGTGTTCCAAATGGATGTGAAGAGTGCTTTTCTGAATGGAGATTTGAAAGAAAAGGTGTATGTCAAACAACCTCCTGGCTTTGAGGACTCTAGCTTACCTGATCATGTATCCTTTATCATCAAAGCTTTATCTGGTCTTAAGCAAGCTCCAAGTGTAACACCGAAATCTAAAGCCAAATTTTTTTTTAATTGCTGCGGAAGCGTATTCAAATTTCTATAAACAAACACCCACAAAATACTAAGTATCATTTAAAAAATACATCATCAACTTGTGTTACAAAATATTTATAAAACACGGCTCGTCTCTTCTCAAAACACAGTATCAGAGCGTTGGTCAAATTCCCCCTTTCCTACAAACACAGCTAAACAACAAAACACAACAAACCTGCAAAAAACAATCAACCATGGGGAATTAGCACTAAGCTAAGTGAATGGAAGCTACAAACAAGCTATCAATAACAACAACAGTTCACAACTGAACATCCGAGCAACGGTCACCAACAATCCGTCAATTCATCAATTTCTCAAAGCCTGAGGACCGGCGGTTCTGCCTAACCTACAACCAGTGCGGGCCAAAGCAAAGGTTTACCGATAGCCCTCCGCCGATCGACACGGTGAAATTCCCCCTGATACAACGCATGCATCAGTAGGACTACCACTGTTCAACCAACCGCAGACGAGCCCATCTCTTTCAACAGCAGCTGACCCCAACCAGCCCTTTTCACAGAAGCTGATCGCTCCTAGCCCTTTGCAAACAGCGGCTAGTTACCTCCGGCCCTCTACAACAGAAGCTGGTGCTTAAACAATTCCAGATACACATCCAACCACAAACACTGAGCACAACTTAACCACATAATAACACGTTTGCAATCATATAACTCTTGATCAAAAATTATCAGACTAACAGTCTATCATGGCATATCAAAACTAAACAGTCTATCTTCGCATATCAGACTCAACAGTCTATCATCGCATATCAGAAACGACAATCTATCATCGCATATCAAACACAACAATCTTTAAATCAAGCAACTCGTAACAGTTACCACCATTACCACTTGTGAGTAAACTTCCACTCACCTCAGTCCTTAATCGCGTTTGCTCAGTTGTCTAATATCACTAAGTCTTCACAGTTCTTGAGAACACAACAATATAGCAATCAGTCCCCAATTCAAATATATATACTCACACACACACATATATATATATACATCAAACATATCCATTATCAACACGTTAAGATCCCACATAAATAAACATAGAATATGCCACATAATCGAATCAACAACCAAAACTTCAAATATAGAAAATCACTCGGACGCGTCGCGTCCAACAAACCGACGCGTCGCGTCGCCATGGGATTTCAATACAATGGATTTCCATTGTCGAATTTCAACATGTCGGATTTTAGGTATCGGAATTAGCTTTGTCGGATTTTGGGTTGTCGGTTAATAAGAACCGGATTTCGGGACCATCGGAATTCATTTTGTCGGATTTCAATTTCTAAATTTGTAATTTATTGTGGCTTGCATGCCATTTCTTTTCATATTTGTATGTGTTTTTGAAGATAAGACCAAAGGCAACCATCGGGAGTCTTGGGACACGTCGCGGCTATCACGGGTCAGGGAGGCCATTTGGAGGCAAGGGATTATGTGGGAGCACACCGCAAAGTCTTTGGTTGTGTTCTTAGTAGACTTTGTTTCCTCCGTTGGATCACGGGGAACACTTAGGTTTTAGGGGCTCATTACCGGATTTGGTATGCGTGGTTGTGTAACGCCTTATTTAA
Source organism: Drosophyllum lusitanicum (assembly GCA_032274825.1). NCBI lineage: Eukaryota > Viridiplantae > Streptophyta > Magnoliopsida > Caryophyllales > Drosophyllaceae > Drosophyllum > Drosophyllum lusitanicum. The sequence goes on along the minus strand of JAUEJL010104968.1, from coordinate 9,817 downwards.
TAAAACTGATAATTGCGGTTAAAACCACATCTGAACATTCCCATCTGAAAGTTTTTCATAAAAGCGGAAGCATAAACTGTTTGAAAATCTACTGTATGAAAAGATACTCACATATCTACTAACACAAGTTTAAAACCAAAACTTGGCATTTACGAACCAGGCGTTAATTGTTTCTAGAAAGTTTATCAAACTGTAGTCAAACCGGAGCTTTGCCATTGTCTTTGCTGAAACCTACAAAACATTTAAAATAATATGATAAGCTGCGAGAGCTTAGTGAGTAAACCAGGTTGTCAATCATATAAACACATGTATAAAATCACATATAGATAGCATACGCATATCATAAACATGCTAGCCTTTGGTTCTAGATCCATGGCAACAAACTGAGTCACAGTACTGTACTATTTCTGAGCCACTACTGCACATAGCAGCATGTTGATTAACACATATAATAAATACATGCTAGTATTCCAATGTAATAACACACATACTGTACATATGGACAACAGTCTACAAGACTCATCTTATAATCAATAAGATTTATAATAGCCCACGGATGATTAATGTTCAATGAATATGCCCACGACTAGTCTCTACAGGTATAATACCAATAATATATTAAATATATGTTGAAACTGAATATTATAAAACTAAAGAAGTTAGGGGTACGCCCGTGTCCTACTATAGGCACGCCCGTACCTAACTTTAGGTGCGACGTCCAAATCCGAATTTTGGGTCCAACTTATAAACTCTTAGGCGGACGACATGAAAGGCACGCCCGTGGTCCCCAACGCACGCCCGTACCCCGGTACGCCTGGATCTTATGAACAATGGCGGTTACGGCCACTAGGCACGCCCGTACCCTTTATAAGCACGCCCGTGCCTCCCTCTGATTTGCAGAAGTAAGTTGTTCGACTTACTGTTCTTCCAACTAAACTCATAAACAACTCAACTTTTGATCATTCAAACTGTACATGGCTGTTTTCTTACTCCGCAAACTACCACAAACAACATCAACACTTAAATTAACACCTTATAATCCTTTAATCCATGAAAGACCCATAAAAAGCTTGGAAACCCCATATACTATGCATATCTCAAGTTCTTTGGTGAAGATGATGAAGAAGAAGACTAACCACACTGATTTCTCTTGTTTACAAATCACAAGTTAGGAGATGAAAGTTGATATTCATGTGTGTATGTATGTATATACTGTAAACTTGATTTGGCTAGTTTGACACTAAGAAATCAAACACTCACACACACACACACACATATATATATACACACATAAGTTTTCCATAATTGCATAAATAGTCTGTTGACGATTTAAGTTCTATTATGACGGTTTTGGCCCCTCTAATTTATAATCACAGCTTATCACATATAATCACTTACCACATATATAACACTTGTATATTACTCGTATTAAATTATTAACAAATTCTGGATGTTACAGGATGTTTATTAGTTTTGTTATATTTTCCTGCGTGGTTGTTAGGATCTTCACATGCTAGAATATATTTTAAAATAATAAAACTATAGATTTTTCCTTAACTGGTTAACAAACTTCACGCGCTCCCATGATTAACAAGATTATAAAATGTTTATATTAAAAATGGAAAATGTGTTTTGTCACTTTTTTTCAATCAAAACGAAAAGAGGTTTTGAATCGGAAAAACGAAAGTCCCATTTTCTCAAATGTAAATCACACGCCATCCGTAAGTTGACGCCGCCCAAATCTAGCGAAACAAGGATTGCTTGTCGAGCTAAGACAAGATAATTCTTGCGTAGCTGTGTGGAAGGTGAGCGTGGTAACTCGCAAGGCTGGTTGTCAAGCATAAACTGAGCCAACCATTAGGCTAGAGTACCACCGCGTATCTTGACGAACGATTTACAATTCCAACTTAATACGCCTTGGTAATTATCGTGCCTTAACCGAGTTACCAAAGCAGCTTAAGGAGGAATCAATGTGGGAAGGGATCAAACATGTAACAGCCGTAAACCGGGCTAGTCATTAGCATGTTGGCGGTGAATAGTTTGTGTGTTTAAATATTTTTATGTGATTAGAGTATCCTAGTTAATTGATAATTTATGATAATTAATTGATTGTTTGAATTAATTAATATGTGTATATATGCATAAGGAATTAATAAGTATGTGTATGTATGCATGATTATGAGTAAACCACCTCATGCTTAAATTTGAGAGAATGTGTGTGTACGTGTGCGGTGTACTTATAGAATGGATATACTTGAATTGTAAAGTCACCTCCTCTTTTCCTAAACTTCTTGAAAGTGAATGTGTGTGTGTTTGCTTTGAAGAGAAGAAGAACAAGCAAAAACTTGAAATCTTAAACTTTAAGATTAGTGATTGTTAATTCAAACTAAGGTTGGTGGATGTTTATCTATTGATTCATAATAGTTTTGCTATGCTTTTCTATTGGGTTTTCATGCTTAAATATGAAGACCACCATGTATGGAAATATGGAAAAAACTTGACATATGGGATTTGTTGGTTTTGATGTGTTCTTGATGTTTGTATACATGTTATATGAAGTTTGTATTGGTTTAGAATTGTTAGAAATCGATTTCCAGATTTATAGTTGTAATTTGGAAGTTTTGAATATGCTGGAAAAAGGCAGAAAAGTTGCAGGTTTGAAGTTGTTCTTGGCGCGACGCGACGCGTCCCCGGCTGTGGTTTGACCTTGTGCTTTGGTACGACTTTTGAACTGACTTTTGGTCCGACCTAGGTGGTCCAACTTTGATGGTCCGACCTTGGTGGTCTGACCTTGATGATCCGACCTTGGGGATCCGACTTCCAATGGTCCGACATATGTGATCCGACTCTTGGAACGCGACGCGACGCGTCGGGCTATTGAACGCGACGCGTCCAATGCTTTTCAGTATAGAAACTTTTGTTTGTTGGTTCTTTTGGATTATACATTCTATGTTTATTTTATATGTGAATCTAACTTGTTGTATATGGGTATACTTGATATGAATATATATATTTATTAATCGGAGACTGATTTCGGTGTTGTTGTGTTTTTAGGAAACACAAAGACTAAGTAATATTAGATATCTAAGTGTTGCAATCGAGAAACAAAGGTGAGTGGATGTAAACTCACGGATGGTAAATCTTATGATTGATATGACTGATGTGATGCATGGGATTGTGATTGATAGACTGTTTAGTCTGATGATTGTTGACTGTATATCAGTTTGTGTGATTATTTGGCCGATACGTGCTCGTGGTATGATAACGAGTAGCTTTTTAGAAGTCAGCTATGCATGTAGTTCGGCTGGGCCTGATCGCTATTGGTCGAGCAGTTATAGACCGTCTGGTGTATGCGTTATGTCAGAGGGGATCTAACTGTGCATTTTGGCAGTGGGCTATGGATAAACTTTTGCTTTGGCCTGCATTAGTTTTAGGTTCTGCGCCTAACCGCCGATCTTATGGATTATGTGATTGCATTCTTTTGTATTGATTGATGTCATTTGCTTTTGTGATTTAGCTTCCTCCCACTTAGCTTCGGGCTAACTCCCCACAGTTGAACCGTTTTTGCAGGTTCGGTGTTTGAAGCAATTGGTCGATCGCTATTGGTCGATCGTTTTTGCAGGTTCGGCTGGGCCTGATCGCTATTGGTCGAGCAGTTATAGACCCTCTGGTGTATGCGTTATGTTAGAGGGGATCTAACTGTGCATTTTGGCGGTGGGCTATGGATAAACTTTTGCTTTGGCCATATTTTGTTTTGTAACACAACAGATGATTGGATGTTTATATTTTCTGGACAATTGTAAATATTTGAATTTTATGTTAAACCTTTATATTATGCTTCCGCAGCGAGTTCTAAAAAAATGGCTTTAGATTTTCGGTGTTACAAAACATGCCAAACCTATACTATGAGTATCAAAGGATCCCACAAGTGTCTAAGAGTTGTAATCTCGGATTGTAATTGGTAAAGTGTTTACCGGTCTAAATAGCTCCATGAAGTGATCCGCGGTAAAGCCGTCATGAAGTGTAGTGAAATAAGGTTCTTAGCCTTTATTAAATTAATTAGTTTTATTTAAACTATGAGGTAATTATTTAACGAGGAATAAAATATATCCAACTAACCATTTTGTGTGTTTTACCTTCTTTTAGATGACATTTACAAGCAATACTGCAACACACATGTCACTCCGTCCATTTTTGGAAAAAGAGAAACTCGTAGGAGTAAACTTTATGGATTGGCATAGACAATTACGAATTGTCTTAGGGCATGAAAACTAGTTGTACGTCCTAGAGGAACCACTTCTAGAGACTCCTGCTACCAACGCGACAAGGGTCGTTAAGGAGGGGATCTAACTGTGCCAATTGACATTTACAAGCAACAACGCAACACACATGTCAAACTAACCTCAGGTGCATGCGTTGTGTCGGAGGGGATCAAACTGTATTGATTGTTGCCGTTTGATTTTGGAATTTAGTTTCCTCTCTCTTAGCTGAACCGTTTTTGCAGGTTCGGTGTTTGCAGCTGTTTAGCTGAGTTTTGTTGAAGGAAAGATTGACCGGCGCTCTGATATTGTTTTGTTAAAGACGAGCCATATTTTGTTTTATAACACAACGGATTATTGGATGTTTATATTTTGTGGAAGATTGTAAGTATTTGAATTTTATGTTAAACGTTTGTATTATGCTTCCACACAGAGTTTTAAAAAAATGGCTTTAGATTTTTGGTGTTACAAAACATGCCAAACCTATACTTTGAGTATCGAAGGATCCCGTAAGTGTCGAAGAGTTGTAATCTCAGATTGTAATTGGTAAAGCATTTACCGGTCTAAATAGCTCCATGAAGTGATCTGCGGTAAAGCCGTCATGTAGTGTAGTGAAATAAGGTTCTTAGTCCTTGTTAAATTAAATAGTTTTATTTAAACTATGAGGTAATTATTTAACGAGGAATAAAATATATCGAACTAACGATTTTGTGTGCTTTGCCTTCTTTTCGATGACATTTACAAGCAACACTGCAACACACATGTCACTCCGTCCATTTTTGGAAAAAGTGAAACTCGTAGGAGTAAACTTAATGGATGGGCATAGACAATTTAGAATTGTCTTACGGCATGAAAGGAAGTTGCACGTCCTAGAGGAACCATTTCTAGAAGCTTCTACTACCAACGCGACAAGGGCCTTTAAGGAAGGGATCTAACTGTGCCAATTACCATTTACAAGCAACACCGTAACACACATGTCGAACTAACCTTAGGTTTATGCGTTGGGTCAAAGGGGATATAACTGTATTGATTGTTGCCGTTTGCTTTTATGATTTAGTTTCGTCTCACTTAGCTTCATGCTAATTCCCTACAGTTGAACCGTTTTTTCAAGTTCCATGTTTGCAGCTCTTTAGCTGAGATTTGTTAAAGGAAAGATTGACCAACGCTCTGATATTGTTTTGTTAAATACTAGCCATATTTTGTAACACAACAAATGATTGGATGTTTATATTTTGTGGACGATTGTAAATATTTGAATTTTATGTTAAACCTTTGTATAATGCATCCCAGCGAGTTTTAAAAAAATGGCTTTAGATTTTCAGTGTTACAAAACATACCAAACCTATACTACGAGTATCCAAGGATCCCGCAAGTGTCTAAGAGTTGTAATCTCGGATTGTAATTGGTAAAGCGTTTACTGGTCAAAATAGCTCCATGAAGTGATCCACGGTAAAGCCGTCATGTAGTGTAGTCAAATTAATTAGTTTTATTTAAACTATGAGGTAATTATTTAACGAGGAATAAAATATATCGAACTAACCATTTTGTCTGCTTTGCCTTATTTTCGATGACATTTACAAGCGACACAACAACACACATGTCACTCCGTCCATTTTTGGAAATAGTGCAACTCGTAGGAGTAAACTTTACGGATTGGCATAGACAATTAAGAATTGTCTTACGGTATGAAAGCAAGTTGTACGTCCTAGAGGAACCTCTTCCGGAGGCTTCTGCTACAAACATGACATGGGCCGTTAAGGAGGGAATCTACCTATGCCAATTAACATTTACAAGCAACACCGCAATACACATGTTGAACTAACCTCAGGTGCAAGCGTTGTGTGAGAGGGGATATAACTGTATTAATTGTTGCCGTTTGCTTTTGTGATTTTGTTTCGTCTCACTTAGCTTCGTGCTAATTCCCTACAGTTGAACCGTATTTGCACGTTCCGTGTATGCAGCTGTTTAGATGAGATTTGTTAAAGGAAAGATTGACCGGCGCTCTTATATTGTTTTGTTAAAGACTAGCCATATTTTGTTTTGTAACACAACATATGATTGGATGTTAATATTTTGTGGACGATTGTAAATATTTGAATTTTATGTTAAACCTTTGTATAACGCATCCGCAGCGAGTATTAAAAATATGGCTTTAAATTTTCCGTGTTACAAAACATGCCAAACCTATAGTACGAGTATCGAAGGATCCCGCAAGTGTCTAAGAGTTGTAATCTCGGATTGTAATTGGTAAAGTTGTAATCTCGGATTGTAATTGGTAAAGTGTTTACCGGTCTAAATAGCTCCATGAAGTGATCCGCAGTAAAGCCGTGATGTTGTGTAGTGAAATAAGGTTGTTAGCCCTTGTTAAATTAATTAGTTTTATCTAAACTATGAGGTAATTATTTAACGAGGAATAAAATATATCGAATTAACCATTTTGTGTGCTTTGCCTTTTTTACGATGACATTTACAAGCAACACTGCAACACATATGTCACTTCGTCCATTTTTTGGAAAAAGTGAAACTCGTAGGAGTAAACTTTATGGATTGGCATAGACAATTACGAATTGTCTTTCGGCATGAAAGCAAGTTGTATGTTCTAGAGGAACCTCTTCGAGAGGATCCTGCTACCAACGCGACAAGGGCCGTTACGGAGGGGATCTAACTGTGCCAATTGACATTTACAAGCAACAACGCAACACACATATCAAACTAACCTTTAGTGCATACGTTGTGTCGGAGGGGATCTAACTGTGCCAATTGGCGAGGTGCTATCGGTAAACCTTTGCTTCGGCCCACATTGGTTGTAGGTTCTTTGCCGAACCGCCGGTCTTCTAGATTATGTGATTGCATGTTTTTGTATTGATTGCTGCACTTTGCTTTTGTGATTTAGCTTCCTCTCACTTAACTTCGTGCTAATTCCCCACAGTTGAACCGTTTTTGCAAGTTCGGTGTTTGCAGCTGTTTAGCTGAGTTTTGTTAATGGAAAGATTGACTAGCGCTCTGATATTGTTTTGGTAAATACGAGCCATATTTGTTTTGTAATACAACAGATGATTGGATGTTTATATTTTATTGACGATTGTGAATATTTGAATTTTATGTTAAACTTTTGTATTATGCTTCCACAGCGAGTTTAAAAAATGGCTTTAGATTTTCAATGTTATAAAACATGCCAAACCGATACTATGAGTTCGAAGGATCCCGCAAGTATCTAAGAGTTGTAATCTTGGATTGCAGTTGGTAAAGCGTTTATCAGCCTAAATAGCTCCATGAATTGATCCGTGGTAAAGCTGTCATGTAGTATAGTGAAATAAGGTTCTTAGCCCTTGTTAAATTAATTAGTTTTATTTAAACTATGAGGTAGTTATTTAACGAGGAATAAAATATATCGAACTAACCATTTTGTGTGCTTTGCTTTCTTTTCCATGACATTTACAAGCAACACTGCAACACACATGTCACTCCGTCCATTTTTGGAAAATGAGAAACTCGTAGGAGTAAACTTTATGGATTGGCATAGACGATTAAGAATTGTCTTACGGCATGAAAGCAAGTTGTACGTCCTAGAGGAACCTCTTCGAGAGGCTTCTGCTACCAACGCGACAAGGGCCGTTAAGGAGGGGATCTAACTGTATTATTTGTTGCCGTTTGCTTTTGTTATTTAGTTTCCTCTCACCTAGCTTCGTGCAAATTCCCCACAGTTGAACCGTTTTTGCAGGTTTGGTGTTTGCAGCTGTTTAGCTGAGTTTTGTTAAATACGAGCCATATTTGTTTTGTAACACAACAGATGATTGGATGTTTATAATTTGAAGACGATTGTAAATATTTGAATTTTATGTTAAAGACGACCCATATTTTGTTTTGTAACACAATAGAAGATTGGATGTTTATATTTTGTAGACGATTGTAAATATTTAAATTTTATGGTAAACCTTTGTATTATGCTTCCACAGCGAGTTTTAAAAAAATGGCTTTAAATTTTCGGTGTTAGAAAACACGCCAAACCTATACTATGTGTATCGAATGATCCCGCAAGTGTCTAAGAATCTCGGATTGTAATTGGTAAAGCGTTTACCGGTCTAAATAGCCCCATGAAGTGATCCGCGGTAAGCCGACATGAAGTGTAGTGAAATAAGGTTCTTAGCCTTTGTTAAATTAATTTGTTTTATTTAAACTATGAGGTAATTATTTAACGAGGAATAAAATATATCGAACTAACCATTTTGTGTGCTTTAATTTCTTTTAGATGACATTTACAAGCAACACTGCAACACACATGTCACTCCGTCCATTTTTGGAAAAAGAGAAACTCGTAGGAGTAAATTTTATGGATTGGCATAGACAATTACAAATTGTCTTACGGCATGAAAGCAAGTTGTACGTCCTAGTCCAGAGGCTCCTGCTACCAACGCGATAAGGGCCGTTAAGGAGAGGATCTAACTGTGCCAATTGAAATTTACAAGCAACACCACAACACACACGTCGAACTAACCTCTAGTGCATGCGTTGTGTCGGAGGGGATCTAACTGTGCCAATTGGTGGTGGGCTATAGCTAAATCATTGCTTTGGCCCGCATTGATTGTAGGTTCTGCGCCGAACCGCCGGTATTCTGGATTATGTGATTGCATGTTTTTGTATTGATTGTTGCCGTTTGCTTTTGTGATTTAGTTTCCTCTCACTTAACTTCGTGTTAATTCCCCATAGTTGAATCGTTTTTGCAGGTTCGGTGTTTGCAGCTCTTTATCTGAGTTTTGTTAAAGGAAAGATTGACTAGCGCTCTCATATTGTTTTGTTAAAGACGAGCCATATTTTGTTTTGTACCACAATAGATGATTGGATGTTTATATTTTGTGGACAATTGTAAATATTTGAATTTTATGTTAAACCTTTGTATTATGCTTCTGCAGCGAGTTTTAAAAAAAATGGCTTTAGATTTTCGGTGTTACAAAACATGCCAAACCAATATTATGAGTATCGAAGGATCCTGCAAGTGTCTAAGAGTTGTAATCTCGGATTGCAATTGGTAAAGCGTTTACGGGCTTAAATAGCTCCATGATGTGATCCGCGATAAAGCCATCATGTAGTGTAGTGAAATAAGGTTCTTAGCTCTTGTTCAATTAATTAGTTTTATTTAAAGTATGAGGTAATTATTTGACGAGGAATAAAATATATCGAACTAACCATTTTGTGTTCTTCGCCTTCTTTTAGATGACATTTACATGCAACACTGCAACACACATGTCAGTCCGTCCATTTTTGTAAAAATAGAAACTCGTAGGAGTAAAGGTTTTTGATTGGCAGACAATTGCGAATTGTCTTACGGCATGAAAACAAGTTGTACGTCTTAGAGGAACCTCTTCCAGAGGCTCCTGCTACCAACGTGACAAGGGCCGTTAAGGAGGGGATCTAACTGTGCCAATTGGCATTTACAAGCAACACCGCAACACACATGTCGAACTAACCTCTGGTGAATGCATTGTGTCGGAGAGGATCTAACTATACCAATTGGCGGTGGGCTATCGGTAAACCTTTGCTTTGGCCTGCATTGGTTGTAG
>JAUEJL010104967.1:0-25238 GCA_032274825.1 Drosophyllum lusitanicum | reverse complement strand
GGGTATGTTAGGTGAAAATAGCTGTTAGTTGATAGCTGGTGCTGAAAGCTGTATATTTTAGTTATATATGTGTTTGACAAATTAGCGGGTAACTGGAGCTTAATAGTATAAAATGACAAAAAAAAGACATTATAAAAATATGAGGAATTATAAAACAATTAAAGAGTTTATTTAGGTAATTTAATATATAAAAAGCTTCCAGTCTTTTCATCAGAACATGACTTGTAGCTTTTTCTTTCAAAACAAAAGACTACCAGCTCCTGTAAGCTTCAAAAAGCTTCATACCGATCTAATAAACAACATTTTTTTGTCTATTATAAGACTATAACTCATAAAAAAAATCTTCAAAACATCTTAATACCGTTATGTTACAAGCTTTTTGTCATCTTTCGAGTTTTACCGATAAATCTCCCCGTAAACAAATGGCTACCTGTTTTTTTAAATTTACTTGGAATTAATAGAATAAGTTTATCACGTAAAACAGCGGTTTTCCCAACTCTGGATAAATCTTAAGAGAGGACAGGACACAACTCAAGTTTGATTCCAAAAGGGTCCATTTCAATTCATGGAATATGTATATATATATTTTTATCAAGAAAAAGAAACTGTAGATTGAGAACTCATACGTAATCCAATCTCTCTTTCAAATCATCAAACCCTAAATAAATAATACATTGGACGGAGTTCACAAATGGCATCGGGAATCAACTGGCTGCCCAATTCTGGAATATCTCGTTACAATATACCTAAATTCCTCAACCAATTTACCTCTCATCGTTAGACTAACAGCCTTTTAGAATTTACCGATCCTTTGTCGCTTTTTATTTGGATTTCTCTATTTTCATCGCTATTTAAATCTAATCTCAACATGATTTCATCATCACTTGTGTTTCGTGGAGGTCCGGTCAGCATTTACAGTCAAATCTCTCTCTATCTTTACTCCTTGTGCCATTTGGCGCTCTTTTTCGACTTCTATTACTATTGCTACAGTGATCTTCTTCGCTTGCTGATTACGACTCTCAGGTTGGTTAAATATTTTTATGTTTTCCATTTATGTATCATCTATTTCATTTTATATCCCAAATAGTCCTTTTAGTGGATTTTTTTTAGTGAATTCTATTTCACTGACCAAATTGTTTGATGATCTTTATTCATTTGTTACATCAGGCGCGCAATAGAATTTTTAATATTTTGGAATTTCAAATATTATATTCATTAAAAAAAAATTGTGCCGGTGTAGTCCTTGTTGTTCAACAACTTGCAAATTAGTACCTTCAACTTCCTTAACTAAAACATTGTACTGGAAATTTGATATTCTTGGTGATTTACTCTTTATATTCGTTAACCCAATTTGGTCATTGCACAAATTAAGTTGATCACGTTGTTAGGATCCATACATTTGGCAGTTGCAAAACATTTGTTTAAGACTGTTTTAGAAGTTAAAAGTCGAAGTATTTGTGGAATGTAGTGCGTGATCAGTAACATGTTAATTAGTGGTTAAGATATGAGCTAGCTGCCACGTAATGAATTCCATGCATTGGGTAGTTTGATCTAGCTATTTATTCAAAAGAATTGAAGTACACAAAACGATCAGGAAAACTTTGTATATACCCAAGAAAATTATAAAACTAAAAGTGTACAAGGTTTACTCATTACGTGTTGATATAAATTATAGTAGAAAGCTTTACTGCTGTTTACATTTTAGTTGGAACCAGAGGGGTATAAAGTACGTATTCCAAAAACACAGGGATTGTCATAAACTATGTTAAATCATACAGTTTAGATGTGAATTATATTATATATATATATATATATATATATATAGAGAGAGAGAGAGAGAGAGAGAGAGAGAGAGACTGACATCCAATGAATAAGTATTTAGAATTCAATTTTTTATATACTTGCTCAACGAGAGGATCCTTCTACAGGTTTTGTAAAGTTAGAATATGTTGTAGGAAAAGAAGGCACATAATGATAGAGAGAATGGTTTTGTAGATTATAGAATTCTTTTTGGTAGGACAGAATGTTCACATAATAAATTTCTGCAGTTTGCAGGAGTTAACTCATTGGATTAACTAGTAAATCTTGGAGTTTAAGTGTACTGCGACATGTTTAAGTTTCTACTACTGTTCCAAGTAACAGCTTCTGTTGTTCATGCATTATCGGAATATCTAATCACACTGGCTTGAGTTTAGTTGACAAAACTGGTTAGTCCATACTCTTCTCATTCCCTTACGATTCTATTTACAAATTATTACGTGTTTCGGCACAACTATTTGCAAAAAAAAATTGTTTTATATATGTATGTTTGTTGATGAAACTGAAATTTTTATTAAGCGTTAGCAAAACGTTCATATTTTTTGGATAATTCAGAACTGCATTTCTTTGTAAACATCAACAAGAACTTGGTCTTGTTTTGGGTGGCAGGGTATCAAAAAGAACACTTATTATTTTCCCATATTTTGTATTTTGTCATTGTCTTTCTTAGCTGTGATTTTGCTAGAAAGACAAAAGAATAAAAATGGTGCAGGCACCCCTTTAAGAAAGTTATGAAAAAATTTGTAAAAAAGACCATTGTTTGATTCCAGAACGTTGTTTTTTACGCAACTTTTGTCTGATGTGAAGCCTCGTCTTCCTTGTTCTTACGTGCATGTTCTGTGGATATGAATTCTAGCTTTTTGATCGTGAACCCTTCATCTTCTAATAATTGATTAATTGGATAAAGAATTCAATTTTAGGCTGGGTGTATAAAATAACAAAATTTGACGTCTTTCTATATTAACCGAAGTTCATATCAATTATCTTTCTTCATTATCATCATTATAATTGTTAGCCTTGGTAATCTGATTGAGTCAATTAATCTAGCACAAAGAGAATCATGTCCCGGTTTTTCACTTGACCTGAACAGGCACTGACATTAAAAGACTAACATATTATAGAAGATGGACTTGAAGCAGTCGGTAGCAGACAAATTTACAAATTTGCATCCATGTATGCCGGTGAACACAAGTATCGCCGTACTAGGAGGTGGTCCAAGTGGTTTATCAGCTGCTTATGCACTTGCTAAGCTTGGGTATAATAATGTGACCCTTTTAGAGAAGTACCACACAGTAAGTGGAATGTGTGAATCAGCTGAGATTGAAGGCAAGATACACCTCTTTTACATTTTTCTAAAGTAGGTAACTAGTTATCTTGTTTATATGTACCAAACTTTATTGTTACAGGAAAAATATATGATCTTGGAGGCCAAGTTCTCGCAGCAAATAGCACTCCCACTATTTTTCACTTGGCAAAAGAACTCGGGTCTGAGCTGGAAGAAATGGACTCACATAAACTAGCCCTCATAGACAGTTCAACTGGGAAATATGAAGACATTGAAGTTGCTGATGATTATGTAGCTGTGATTTCATTGACCTTAGAACTCCAGGTTAAAATCATTCCAACATATTTGGTTATTCACTTTCAACTGGATTATCGGAAACTGAAAGTAATTTCTATTTAAACATTCTATTTTGTAGGATAAGGCTAAGAATTCAGGACGAAATGGAGTCCATGCCATTAGTGAGCTTGCTTCGGAACCAGTTTCTGATTTTCTGGAGAGTAAAGGACTGAAATATGTTCCAAAATCAGTGGCATATGGATATACTGCTTCTGGGTATGGTTTTGTTGAAGATATGCCTTATGCTTACATTCATGAGTTCACACGAACTTCAATGGCTGGTAAAATAAGACGTTTCAAGGGAGGGTACATGGGATTCTGGCAGAAGTTAAGTAACTCTCTTCCTGTAAAAGTTCAATGCAACACTGAAGTTTTAGCTATTAAACGCAACTCCTCAAGTGTGTCTGTCAACACTAGAAATAGTAACGGGGAAGTCAAAGTTATGGAATTTGATAAAGTCATCATTTCCGGGGCTTTCCCTTTTACAAATGGAAAAATCTACAGATCACCAACCTATATTTCAGCAGGTAATACATATATGGATTTCTCTCTATTGAAATTTTATTTGTGTTACATGTGAAACTAATATTTTTCTCTTGCAACTACAGAAACTGATAACGAATTGATGGATTTGAGTGATCTTGAGAAGGAACTATTCTGTAAGGTGCAGACAATCGATTACTATACAACTGTCATAAAAATAAAAGGCCTGGATCATTTGCCAATAGGATTTTATTACTTTGCCGAGTTCATGGATGACCCTGCAACTATAGGCAATCCAGTGGCTCTTCAGAGATTCTATGCTGATACAGATATTTATCTTTTCTGGTCTTATGGTAATGCTGTTGATATTAAAGGACCAAGGGTCACTCAACTTGCAATTGAAGTGGTTAACAGAATGGGGGGTCAAGTTGAGAATGTAATATTGCAGCGAAGGTTTAAATATTTCCCACATGTTACAAGCCAAGGTACGGTTAAAAAATTAATATTTTCATTTGTAGACTCCGTTATAGAATATCAATCACAAACACTTGTCAAAATACAGATATGAAAGAAGGATTCTATAACAAAATGGAGAATGAACTTCAAGGTCAGCAGAACACTTACTATGTAGGCGGTCTTGTTGCATTTGAACTTACAGAGAGAAATTCATCCTATGCTATGAATCTAATTCGCAAACACTTTGCTACTGATGATCCTTTGCCAAATTTTCCGTATGTGAAGGTAAATTTGAATATATATGAATTGGAACACTATTACTAGAGGTGGCAATTTTGACCTATTTACTTATGAATGGATTGAGTTCTATTTTTATCTTCAATTAGTCGAACAAGTAAAAAAAATAAGTAGCTTTAAAGGATGCAGGTCGAATGGTTCGCAAGGGTTGGAATTCATCCTAAGTGTTAAAATCCTCATAAAATACTTTCAATATAATATATTATTGGTGAAATAATATAATTTTGGTTTTCATATTAAAACTTTTATAATTTACACAAAATTTGAAATTTTTGAGCAAAAAGTTTTTTCCCTGGTCAACTTAACCCGACAAGCCCATTTGACAAACTCTAGCTATTACATAATTACTATCATTTAGTCTGGAATCTGGATCAGTTACTAACTGGGAGTTATATTTCGCTTCTCTTTTGCAGAGATTGTTTCCACTTTTATCAAAGAGGTGGGACAGGAACCCAGAATGGTTGGATGAATATCCTGGAATTACATTTCCTGACTTGAGTAGCCTTGATGGGTATTTGAGGCACTGGGGAACTCATGAAATCACTCGAGAGAAAACACTCTACACTTGGATTAATGATGAAGGTGAAGAGGCATACAAGAGGACTTATGGAGAACTTCATGCCAATGCTTCTTGCATTGCTCAGAAGCTGTTAACAAGCTCAAAACCCGTTATCAGTCCCGGAGATAGGGTGTTGTTGCTCCATGTTCCAGGGCTCGATTTTGTAGATGCTTTCTTTGGTTGCTTACGAGCCCGGGTACTCCCGGTTCCTGTTCTCCCGCCTGATCCCATTCAAAGAGGTGGCCAAGCACTTTTGAAGTTAGAAAATATTGCTAAATCATGCAATGCAAAGGCAATTTTATCAACTGTGCTTTACCATGGAGCTGTAAGGGCCGGTTCTGTCAAGAACTTGATCTCATTATCTAGAAAAGGCGGGAAAATCACTGCAAAATGGCCTGATCTTCCATGGATACATACAGATTCTGTTGTGAAGAATGCCAAAAGCATTAACATGGCATGCATTAAGAACGATTCGGAACCAAAGGGTGATGATCTTTGTTTTCTTCAATTTACTTCTGGATCAACGGGTGATGCTAAAGGGGTGATGATAACTCATGGTGGGCTAATTCATAATGTGAAATTGATGAGAAAGAGATACAGGAGCACATGTAAAACAGTATTAGTAAGTTGGCTTCCTCAGTACCATGACATGGGACTAATTGGTGGACTTTTCACGTCTCTTGTTAGCGGCGGATCTGCAATTCTTCTATCCCCAATGACATTCATCAGGAATCCCCTATTGTGGCTCCAAACCATGAGCAAATACCAAGCCACTCACAGTGCTGGCCCGAATTTTGCATTCGAACTTGTGGTTAGAAGGTTAGAGAGTGTTAAAGATAAGGTGTTGGATTATGATCTATCTTCTATGAAGTTCCTTATGGTTGCTGCGGAACCTGTTAGGCAAAAAACTCTCATGAATTTTGTTCAGCTAACTGCTCCTTTTGGCCTTTCTCAACAAGTATTGGCTCCTGGTTATGGTTTGGCTGAAAATTGTGTCTATGTTTGTTGCGCATATGGAGAAAAGAAGCCTCTTTTAATAGATTGGCAAGGAAGAGTATGTTGTGGGTATGTTGGTCAAAGTGATGAAGATGTTGACATCAAAATAGTTGACCCAGAAACTGGTTTAGAGCACAATAAATCCGGGAAAGAAGGGGAGATATGGATCAACAGCCCAAGTGCAGGAATTGGGTACTGGGCTAAGGAAGAGTTGAGTCATAAAACTTTTAAAAATTTGCTCAAAGACCATCCTGGAAAATTATATACAAGGACAGGGGACTTGGGAAGGATAATAGACGGAAACTTATTCATCACTGGAAGAATTAAAGATCTTATTATTGTTGGTGGAAGAAATATATACTCGGCCGACATTGAAAAAACAGTAGAAAGTGCTTCTGAACTTTTACGTCCCGGTTGTTGTGCTGTAATTGGGGTCCCAGAGGAAACCTTATCAGCAAAGGGGATATCGGTTCCAGATGCTTCTGATCAAGTTGGTTTGGTTGTGATTGCAGAGGTAAGAGATGGTAAACCTGTTAGCAAAGAAGTAGTTCAGCAAATTCAGGCTCGGGTTGCAGAAGAACATGGTGTTTCTATTGCTTCTGTTAAGTTGATCAAGCCGCGAACCATAAGCAAAACTACATCAGGGAAGATAAAAAGATTCGAATGCCTTAAGCAGTTTGCTGATGAAACTTTGAATCTTGTACCAGAACCAATTGTGACCAAAAAAAGGTTGATGCGGTCCTACTCCACCGGGACATGTAGGGAAGGGAATACACCTAGACCTGAACTCGTGACGAATCGCCCATTGCCACCTGGCGGGCCAAGTCACAAAGAGATTGAAGATTTTTTACTGGGTTTAGTTTCTGAGCAAACGGGGATTTCTATTAGCAAGATATCGACAACCGAAAGTTTGACATCTTATGGTATCGACTCGATTGGTGTGGTTAGAGCTGCACAAAAGCTTTCAGATTTCCTTGGGGTTCCTGTTGGAGCTGTTGATGTATTTACAGCCACCTGTATCTCTGACTTAGCAAGCTTCTCAGAAACTCTTTTAATGAAATCTCAACCAAACCACACAACTAATCCTTTTTCCGTTCTTCCAGAACACGAATACGACACTAGTTTTGATTTCATGATGGAGGTCTCAACACTTCGCCAGTTGGGTATCTGGACCTTGCAATTTTGTGCACTTGTGTATATCTGCATGATGCTTGCTCTTCCTGCTTATCTATCGGTTTCCGTGTTCATGAACTTGAATTCTCTTGGACATTCATGGATGGATTACATTACTTCTTTACTAATTGCTCCTATTGCTTGGATCTTCTGCATATTTGCTACTTGCATATCTGTGGCTTTCTTTGGTAAATCGTTCCTCCAGCCAAATTACACTTTGACTCCTGAGGTTTCCATTTGGTCCATCGATTTTGTCAAGTGGTGGACACTTTACAAGGCCCAAGAAATTTCTTCTAAGATCATGGCAGTTCATTTGAGGGGGACTGTGTTTTTGAAATACTGGTTTGAGTTGTTTGGAGCAAGACTTGGTGCTTCGGTTTTGCTAGATACAGTCGATATTACAGACCCCGCTCTTGTTTTTATAGGAGAGCAGGCTGTGATTGCAGAAGGAGCGCTGATTCAAGGACATGAAGTGAAGAATGGAGTTTTGAGTTTTCTCTCAATTCGGATTGGCCAAAGGTCTGAAGTTGGTCCTTATGCTGTGATTCAGAAAGGAAGTATTATAGGGGAAGAGGCTAAAGTAGGAACTCTACAGAAGACGGAAGCTGGAAAGCCTGTTTTCAGATCAGGCCGGCGCAAATATGTTCAAAAGGTAAACTTTAACTTCTATATTTCTCGCTCCAACTTTTATGGTTAGTACAGGCGGACATTTGGCCCATTTACTAATGACAGTTTTGATTCGGGTTATGTTTTATCCCCAATGGATCAAATTAAAAAAATTAGCTTATAAAAAAACTAGTCAAATGGGCTAAAATTCGGCCACAATGTTTCTAAAAAAACGATTATTATAGAAATTATATAGTTTTTGTAATCATATTCTTTACTTTTTGTAGTTAAAAAATATTTAGAAATATGGAGGAATATGGTTTGGACCAACGCGACCTGACATGTTTCAGTCCGTCCCAAAAGTCACCGTTGTTTCAACATAAACCCATTTGACCAATTACCTAACCTGCATGGTTCACCCATCTTGACTTCTTTTACGGTTAGAATAATGTTTAACATTTGTGGATGTTTGGTCACAGGATGCAGCAGATGGTACTCAAACTGAGCCCATCTATCACCTGATGGGTATTTATGTGGTTGGGTTTCTTAGTTCTCTTTCATCTGCAATAGCTTACTTCCTTTACATCTCGTTATACCAAGAATCACCATCTCTCAAACACTTCTCGTTTCTCTGTGTTGCTGGAGCTTTCCACTGGCTTCCTCTCGCGATTATTGCCTTTGCTACCATGATTTTGACTACCTCGGTGCACCCACTGACCTTTGCCATGACATTAGCCGTTGCTTACTTGGCTCATGGCTTGATCCTCAGCTTCTTAACCTGCACAATTACATGGTTCCTTGACAAAGAAGAGGAGAGCCCGTTTAAAATATGGCTTCGCCACCGAATCAACATCGCTTGCCATCTTAGATTTGCTAAACTCCTCTCTGGAACCGAAGCCTTCTGCATGTACCTGAGGCTGTTGGGTGCAAAGGTTGGAAACCATTGTTCAATTAGAGCCATCAACCCAGTTTCTGACCCAAAGCTGATTTCAATTGGTGCCGGTGTTCATTTGGGTGACTTTAGCAGGATCGTTGCTGGATTTTATTCGTTAGACGGGTTTAAAAGTGGGAAAATCGAAGTAGAGGATAATGCAGTAGTCGGAAGCCAAAGCGTTCTGCTTCCTGGTTCAGTTGTTCAAAGAGACGTCATTCTTGGTGCCCTTTCAGTTGCTCCAGTTGATTCCGTTCTCAAAAGGGGTGGTGTTTACATCGGGTCTGAAACTCCTGTAATGATAAAGAACACCATGCATGATCTAGATGAACGCATAGAAGAAATGGATGTTAAATACAAGAAGATTGTCGGGAATTTAGCTGCTAATCTTGCTGCCACTACTCTTAAGGTCAAATCAAGATACTTCCATCGGATTGGAGTCAGTGGTAAGGGAGTTTTAAGGATCTATGACAACATTAAAGGTTTCCCTAATCACAAAATCTTTTACCCCGGGAAGAGCTACCCTGTCGTTATCAGACATAGTAATAGCTTAAGTGCAGATGATGATGCAAGAATCGATGCACGTGGTGCAGCTGTGAGAATACTATCAACCGAAACCGAAACCCCGCTCCTTGACCTGACTTTGAAAACGGGTAATGCATTCTACGCGAGAACTATCTCTGATTTCGCCACGTGGCTTGTTTGTGGGTTGCCAGCAAGGGAGCAGCACGTGAAAAGGGTCCCACATGTGCGTGATGCCGTATGGACATCACTTAGAAACACTGATTCATTCACCAACCTGCATTACTTCTCAAATATATGCAGGCTTTTTCGGTTTGAAGATGGAAGTGAAATGTATGTAAAGTTCAAGTTGAGACCTTTTGATGATAAGATCACTGAAGAGTCAGGTAAGGTTGAACCCATCGGAATTCTTCCTCCGGAAACAGGTGCAATTCCAAGAGACATTAATGACAAACGACCACCTCTTTTTCTTGCTGATGATTTTAAAACCCGTGTGGGTCAACCAGGTGGGGTTCGGTATATTTTCCAGTTACAGTTCCGACCTGTACCTAAGGATGAAGTCATTAACGACATTGCCCTTGACTGCACAAATCCCTGGGACGAGACTGAGTTCCCATATATCGATGTGGGAGAGGTAACAATTGACCAAATTAACACCCAAAAACAATCAGAGGAATTGGAGTTCAATCCTTTTCTCAGATGCAACGAAGTGGATGTAATTCGTGCCACATCAGCCTCACAAAGTGCTTCAATCGATCACGGTCGTTCGTTGATATATGAAATCTGTCAACATTTGAGAAACGGTCAACCACTTCCCGAGGCTTGGAGGAGTTTCATAGAACAGTCTGATGTCAAAGTAGACCTGTCAGGTTGTCCAATGGCAACCATGTCAGCAGTAACAGAAAACAAGAAGTCAACCACAGTGACTCTAGCAAGAACACGGTATCAAACTTTATGGACACTGTTTGGTCAACCTTTGTTCCAGACATTCTTGCCTTATTACCTAATGGCATTACTGATCTCGGGTCCTCTAAACTTAATGTTTTACATAAAGGAAACAACTGGATACCCGATTCAGTGGCTTCTGCCTCTGTTTTGGGTGTGTTCTGGGGTGATGGCAGGGTTAGCATGTGTTGTGGCCAAATGGGTAGTGGTCGGAAAGAAGAAAGATGGCGGGAGTGTGCTGATTTGGGGGAAAGAAGTGTTTATGGACACACTATGGCAGGCGTTTAGGACGTTGGTAGGGGAATATTTTATGGAAATGGTGAGCGGGTCGTTTTTATTTACACTGTGGATGAAAATGATGGGATCTGAGGTTGATTTAAATCAAGGGGTTTATGTGGACAGCATGGGGGCTGTGTTGAACCCAGAGATGGTGGAGATTGAGGGCGGTGGATGTGTGGGGCGGGAGGCGTTGCTCTTTGGGCATATATATGAAGGAGATGGTGGGAAGGTGAAGTTTGGGAAGATTAGGATTGGGGAAGATGGATTTGTAGGGAGTAGAAGTATTGTTATGCCTGGAGTTGGGGTGGAGAATGGAGGTAGCCTCAGTGCCCTCTCACTTGCATTCAAGGGAGAAATCATCAAGTCAAAATAGTTTATGTTTTTTACATCTCTCTCTCTGTCTCTCTCCAAATATATGTGTGATGTATAACTTTTACATCCTCTGTATTTGTTGTATCAAATAAAACATTTCACACTTGTAAAAGTTATAGAAAATATGTTTTTTGATGGAATCTTTCCCTCTCTCTCTCTCTCTCTCTCTCTCTCTAGTTTTGTTGAAAACACTGAGTTGGAAGTTGAAACAGTTATGTGAAGACCAGATCTTGTTTGTACCAAATAAAACATTTCCCCCTTATTGTGTGGTTTCATCAGTCATTAAAGTACTAAAACTTCCAGAAAAAGATTGTATGCTTATAAAGATATGAACCTGATGGGGAAGGATGCTGGTGAGGAACTACTATCGCGTGCAGATCCTGGTTTTTTAATAGTTGAGGTCTGGAAGGCAGATTGATTCTTCTTTTATCTAGTTTATGGTGAGTTGTTTTGATTTGTTGGATCATTCATTTAGAGATAATCGTCAAAACATGTTCATTGCAACTATGTTTTCACTTTTAATGTGTTAACTAACTTTTCTTAAATAAAAAATCTTCATATTTTCTGTAAGGAGTACGGATGACTAAGACTGTATCTTAGGAGTGGAAATGCATGATGTTTTTTGTTCTTTATATCATGCTGATTGGTATGTCAGGTTACTAACTTTTTCAGTTTAACTCATGGAAATTTAAATTAATTGAACAGGGATCTGAAATCGGCAACAGAATCACTGAACCTGGAAATCCAGCCCAAGGCATACCCTGAATTTGCTGTAGAAAATCATTTAGTTAGTAGACAAGATTACAACAAATTAAATCACATAGTGCCAAAGTATGAGGATTTAAGAGGATAAAAATGGTTGATGAAGTAAGTTTCTTAGCTCTTATAGTGGCTCTTGTGTGTAATTTGAGGTGTTGAAGCTGAAATCTTGCTTAAATGAGTATAAATGAGTTGTTGCATGCAAGTACTTTTAGGATTATTGCTATGGAGCTGTTGACATGAGTCAGATTGAGTTTGTGTTGAACAAAATGCGATTATTACAGGTTTTTTTAAAAAAAAATTGAGGATCAAAAACTTTGATTTGGATTAAGACCCGATGTTTAAGCATGGTCATTGAGATTTTGATATATGGTAATCAAGAGGAAGGTTGACCGGGAAAATTCACATAATAGTAACCGAGTTTGAAAATTGTTTCATCAAAGTTTCTCACCCATTTATTTCACATTGTGAAATTTTCCATACGTGATCTTGGTGGAACAGTTTTCAAACTTGGTTACTATAATGTGAAATAAACCCTTGTTTTTACGAGTTTTTGAAAGCCAAAAAGTGTTCCTTTGAGTCTTCTATCGAGTTGGTCTAAGTTGGAGTGCAATATGTTGTGTTTTGGACATGAAAAAGTGGTAATCTTGAACCTGAGCTTAGTTCGTAGCGTGATGTCGACAAATTGATGATGAGTTTTCTAGCGATTCTCTCATAGCGCAAAGTCCCTTTGCACTTCTAGAGTTGACTTTGTAAGCTTTCAAACCTTATGTTATGCATTAATAATGCTTAGTGGTGATTAATAATGAGTTTATGAAAGGTTTAAACCCCTCTTTGAATCTATTCTAGTACCGGTCATTTGATTTTGAGTTTGAAATGTCTAAGGGATCGTTTGTTGTTTAATAAAGCGTTTAATGCATCTTAATATGATTGGATAAGAGGGTTTAAATATAAGGAATGTTTTTTTCTAATAAGATATTAATATCACTTAAAATCTCTAAATGAATAATACATCTAAGTATCTCTTAGGGGAGAGTTCAAATGAGAACTGTTTTTTATGCGAAAATTACGAGAATCAATTTTAGCATTTGATTAAAATAAATCAATGTCTAAGAATTCTAGTGACTCATTATTGGCTCATTAACGAGAAGTATTTTGATAGAATTAAGTCACTCTAATAATAACTCATCCACCAAAACGTAATTCACAGTTGGTTAAATGTATAAATGATCAATATACCCCTATTAATGACTTATTAACGGTGTTAAAAACAGTTTTCATAAATTTCACATAAACAACTATTCTCATTTAAACTTTTCACTTACTAAACGACTAAACCTACTAAACAGATTCTCGTTCTTATTCCAACCTACTCTACTCGATTGTATTCCCCCAACTATGAAGTAGCAAGCCATTCCTAGTTCTGACGACTCTCCTCCTAATTTCTTGTTCTTCCAACTCTGTTCTCCAGCTCCTCACCGTGGTTTCAAATTTCTTCTCCATAAGATAAAAGGTTTTCTCTTAATTTGTCATTCCTATTTCTTCCGATATTTTTTTCTCCATTTGGCTCGGCGATTGTAGATGCTTTGCTTTCAAATTTGTGATTTGTAGTTGCTTTGCTATGTTTTGTAACCGATGTGACAAGAATTTTTTTTCCATCGGTGAAGGTCACTTGCTACTTCCAGGTTTCTTGATTTTTTTAGAGTTAATTGCGCTGTTCGTCCTTAAGGTTTGCCCAAGTTGCAAATTAAGTCATTTAATCAATGAAAGCTCGTGGATGATCCCTTTTCACCCTATTAGTTGCAATGGTGGTCTTTTACCCTAACTAGAGTTAACTTAGTTAAATAACATTCTAGTTATTTTGCTTGTTATCCTTATTACTAAACACAAATTCCTCTAAAAATTATTAGAAAATATAAAATCGAAAAACCCAAACACCTCTTTCTTATTTGATGCACGCACACACAACCCTACCGGCCACCATCGCCAGCCACCACTTCAGGTCACAACGCCTTCACCTGCATGGCTCCACTATTTCTCACTCCACCATTCTATCTCCCCGCCACTTCTCTCTACAATAAAACAGCCACCATAATCACCTACAATCTCTCTCTCCTCCACCACCAAAATTGCTTGCAATCAATTTAGGGTTTTATGTATATTGACTGATAGTTAGGGCAGCTTTTGTAAATCTTTTGTAAAAGCTTTCAAAATATATGCATGAAATGGTCAAAGCTTCTACGGATTGTTTATAAACTTCAAAAAAATCAAGGTGAAGATTTCTAAAAACCAAGGTGTTACCATGAGCTGTGTTTTTTGGTATATTTTTTTGTGTGTGTTTATGTGTTTCCACTTGTTGGTTTTAAGGATGGATAAACACAAAAAACCTTATTTCCATGGTTCCATTTTATGTTTTAGTTTGGATTTCGATTTTGGCAATGGGTTGTATCAATGATGTGTTATGATAGAACTATTAAGTTGTTATGGGTTTGAGCTAATGGTTTTTTTTGTGATCGGTGATAGTGGTTGTTGTGATGGTGAAAGATGAAACGATAAAACTTTGGTGGGTAGAAAAATAAAGTAGGAAGATTAAACTAGAGTAAATAGAATATATCCTTTTGTTGTTGTATTCGTATACCCATTTTACGAATGCTAATACCTATTAAACTAGTTCTAATATAAATTATCATTAGTAAAAAAATTAAAATCAAAATCCAGATACAGTAACTTAAAAAATAAAAACTCATCAATGACTTGTGACATGTGACGACTAAACATATAATAAATATAGAGTTAATTACAAAAATGGTTCATGTGGTTGTCATAGAATTTCATTTTTGGTCCTGTAACTTTGAAAATTATGAAAAGAATCACTGTGGTTGTCACTTTGTTTCACTCTTGGTCCTTTACTCTAAATTCTGTTAAATGTCACCGTTAAAAGTATGGGTATTTTGGTCAATTTCTAATATATCCCTGTTATCAAACACTACTCTCCCTTCAAGAATGTCTCTCTCCTGTAATACAAACACCACCTATTATATCTCTATCTCTCTCTTTGATCCACTAACACCCATACCTCAATCTCTCTCTTCAATCAACATAGACATCACTGCCATCTCCCTTCGATTTGCCGGCCACTACCACCATCTCGCTCTTACCCCTAACGCCACCACCATCTATCTCACCGCCCGACGCCACCATCACCGGACAACACCACCACCATTGACGCCACCATCTATCAATACAGTCGCACTACCTCCACCACCACTCTATTTGCTGGCCACCACCACCATCTAGCTCTTACCACCCGCGCCACCATCATCTATCTTAGCGCCTGACGCCACCATCACCGAACACCACCACTACCAGATCTCTCTCTAACAAGATGAACTTTCACCGACTGACGCAACACCACTACCATCGACGGTCGACGTCCTAAATCCAGGTCTCTCTAGCCCATATGTGATTTGTGTGTGTTTTCTTCTTTGAAATCGAAGTTCTAAACCTAGATTTGGTCTTTGATTATGTCGATTTAGAGCTTGAAGTAGTGGGTAGATTATTGGTTCAAATTTGTAAATTGAAGACACTTAAAAAAATCCTTTTTTGTTGATTCAAACAGATTTTCATTTTTGTTGCTTGATTTCAATTTCAGGGTTCGATTATTGGTTCAAATTTGTATATTCAATGTTTTAGTGGTTGCATTGAGATAAATGGCTCGATTTTAGAGCTCGATTTTAGAGCTCGATTAAAAACAAATGAGTGATTATTTCATATCAATGTTTGAATGTATGGCTATGTTTCAGATTTGTAGATAGGATTTAAGTTTTAGATTTTAATTTGCAGATCTCCATATTTGACTCATCTATCTTATTCTTGTTCTTCAATATCTTCAATATTTGTGTGTGCTACAGATTCAATTCTGAATATATTTCAGATTCAATGTATTTTGATTTTGATTTTAGGGTTTTACCCTCTTGTTTATAGGTTCTAGATTCAATCTTCTTAAAAAATATGAACACAAATATAATTAAACGTGTTAGAAATGATTGTTGTGTAATAAACTCTTATTTTACTAAATAATATATTTATTATAAATTAAATGCAATTAGAAAGTTAAATAAGAACAAAAAACAAAAATTATTGTTTGAAAACAAGGATATGAAAGAAAAAATCAAAATACTTTTTAACTAACGGGTGAAGTTAACTGAAGTTAGTGTAAAAGATCAAGAGTGTAACAAAATGATAATCACGATGACTATTTTCGTAATTTTTAAAGTTAAAGAACCAATAATGAAATTCTATCACGGAACCATTTATGTAATTAACTCATAAATATATTAATTAATTGATTAATGGTGTTGTAGATTATTGGTGTTGCTCTTGTTTTTCATCAACAATGGAGCTTGAAGGAAGTCTTCCATGGCCGCCACAGAAGAACCCTTGAAACCCTGCTCATCTCTTGTAGCTTCCTCAATTATCTTCTTTATTTCAATGGCATTTTTCCTCATCTCCTTCCCTTTTCCATTTTCACTCATCACTTCCTCAATCTTCTCCCTCAAATCCTCACTTCTCACCTCAAAATTAGTCCCTCTTGCAACCTCCACACAAACCTCTGCAATCTCCACCATCATCTTCGCATTATAAAACTGCTCCGCCCCCATCGGCCACCCCAGCAACGGCACTCCACAGCTGAGCGATTCAAGTACCGAATTCCACCCGCAGTGGGTCATAAACCCCCCTACAGATTTATGAGACAGAATCTCCAATTGGGGTGCCCATTTTTCTACAATTACTCCTCTGTTTTCTTCTTCTATCTGTTTTTTGAAGTTTTCTGGCAGCCACTCCTCTGCTCTGAACTCAGCGTTTATGTCGAATCCTAGTGGCGGCCGGACTACCCAGATGAAGCTTTTTTTACTTTTGTCTAATGCTTTAGCCAATTGCATCATTTGGGATGCAGTGATTGTGTTTTGTGATCCAAATGAAATGTATAAAACAGAGGATGGTGGCTTTGAGTTCAGAAATTGAAGGCATATTTCTCTATTGGTTCCGCCATTTTTTCCGGCACCGTTTACAGATGAATTTATCGGGCCGATTGCCCAAACCGGTCGCCGGAATTTTCTTCTGAAGTACGATAAACCGACTTTATCTAGGTTTTCGATTGTGTTAAACAAGAACCCATCAGCATCCCCCCATGCCGGGAGGTTTTTTTTCTGGAATACCGACCAAGGGTCGTCGCCGGTGGCGGATACAAGGCTTGGAGTCAACTGGGTCACCTGTAGTTTACCGGCTTCTTGAAAATCCGGCAAAGTGAATTCACCGGAATCACAATTTTTGTGAGGTAAATGAATCCAAGCAGAGAAATAGCACGCTAACCCAAACCCACCAGATCCACTAAAGATGACATGAAAGATTTCAAACTCATGGGACACCGCCGCCGACCACCCAAAGAAAAAGTCAGCCACCACACAAAGCGGTGGAGCTCCGGCGTCAACGAGGTTTTTAAGGATATTTCTGAAGGCGGGTTTGAGAGCGGTGGAGGCGACAAGGAGGTCGTAAATTTGGTTGGGAGGGAGAGAATCGGTGTTCTCCGATTGAGGAGGGAGGCCGTGGTCGGCGGGGTTGAAGGGGATTTCAAGGAGGCGAACGGCGGAGGACGGCGGAAGAGAACGGCGGAGATTAGCGATGTTGAGAGGGGTGTTTATGAAGGTAATTTGGTAGCCCTTTTGTTCCAGTTGAAGAGATAAAGATAAGAAAGGGATGAGATGGCCTTGTGCCATGAAAGGAAACATGATAATGTTGTTGTTAGTGTTCGCCATTGAAACTTGAATTTTTGATTCAGAAGGGAATGAATATGAAGTTGGAGTAGACGCTAGAAGTAGTAGAAGCAGAAATGGAGATCCTGCTTTCTCCTTCCAGATCTATCTTAATTATAAAATTAAAACAAGTTTTCAAATAAATAAAAAGATATAAAAAAAAAATAAATAAATTATACATGTCATCTTGTTACGAGTAGAATGATAAAATAAAGTAATCTTCTTGTAATGTTTGACAAACTTTCTCCGACTACTTTTCACAATGAAGCGTGGAATAAAATGTTTCTCCTACGACTCATTCAAGTCCACTTGGACCACTTCCAATAATCAAAACTTATTTTTGGATCAAAACAAAAGTAGTGTTTACACTAGAATGCATCAGAATGCACACACATACATGCATAAAGACTCGCATGCATACATACATACATGATACATGCATATTGTGTGAAGATCCATTGGTGTTGTGAGCAGCCAAATGGTTGACATGAAGGCTTATCATGGCAATCTCCGGTAACTACTGATTTTTTGTTTTTTAAAGACAAAGATTGAAGGAGTAGCAAATTAAGGATGTAAACAAAGATTTCACATCCACCGCATGCAACAAACGATCGAGAACACACTAATTTTAAGCGATGTAAATATCTTTTTTAAATATTCTTTTTATCTTAAATTCTGTTTGGAAATTGATAAACCACTTAAGTTTAGTTTGGTATGTGGTTTTGCCTTTTATTTACCTTCAACTAGTTTGACTGCCTAAACTACATTTTTATTTTGTTTTAAATTTCTTGTTGAATGTGCGAAGCAAGATGAATACATATCTAGACAACACAAATCGACCGAACAAGATTAGAAACTTCGATTAAACAAAAAACAAGATCAAAACACTAATCAAACCTAAATTTTAGAATAAAAACACACCAACGCACGCATTTTCAAATTTGTAGAATATATACACTCAATACGATCAAAAAACAAACTTAAATCGAAAGCAACCATAATCGAAGGTGGTTGATCTATGATTAATGATCGAAGGTGGTGGTGGTTGATTTATTGTTAAGAAAGAGAAATAGATCGGTGATGTGAGAGGAGAGAGAGAGAGAGGATGGGTGTTTGGCTACAAGGTTAAAGGATTAACCTATAAAAACAAGTCATAAACAATAGATTTCTTAAAACTTTGGGATTAAGAATTCAACAAAACTTATAACGGTTAAACCGAAATAAAATGCAAACATTAAGGAGCCATGTTTACCCATTATGAAATATTAGAAATGTGATAAATTGGCAAGGAACTATTTGGTGGAAAAATCAACAATAAAATGATGATGAAATGTTTTAAGTAGATATAAAGCTCTACATTCTAAGACCATGAGACATGATGTAAATATTTCTCGCTTTTTTTCTATCTTTTTTGACATATCAACATCATATCACTCTTTCACCATCTTTCTTTCAATCTCTGAAACTAGGAGATACCACTCTTCTATCCATTTATATTAATCTCATTATCTTGTATTAAATAACCTTATATGTATGAGAGATGTGTTAGAACGATTGTGTAAATATATTATCATGTTTATAGTTTGCTTCTAGTTTGTACTTCTAGAAGTACGAGGATTGATTGTGTAACTATGACTTGATATAAAAGTCATTAGCCTTGTAAACTCTATAAAGTTTTTCTAATTGTAATACACCCATCGTACATTGTGATATTGATTGGGATCCTACAAGATAAAAAAGAAAAGTTTGGAAGAAAATGTGAGAGAGAAGAAAGGCGAGGGAAAGCCGCAAGGACGACTTATGGTGCTATTACTCCATCCTGTAGATCTATCTCCTTTCCGCCATCATGTAGGAGACCCTTACCAGAAGGCCTAATTATGAAATCGTTGTTAATACGCAAAGAATAGGAAAGATAATTTAGTAATTGAATAGGCAGTTGGAAGTGAATAGACAATAGAAGTGTGCATGATTGACTTCTCTACGTGTTCTATACAAGAGTTTGATTGTGCATGGGATTTTGATGTTCATTAAAATTGTTCTACTTAGATTAGCACCCACCCACCCACACACACACAAACATTGTTGAGATTTAGATAATGAAAATAAAGCTTGCGCGACTTAAAAGGTCACCTTGGTTATAAAAGTATCCGATTAAAGTTGATGATTTTTGTAGAATTGTTTTTCTGTTATCACTCAAAGTTCATAATCTCCAACAAAATGCATTTCGGTTATAAAACATCTTTAAAAAAACCAGGAAGAACAGAAGAATTGACCGACAGTCTGGCATGTTGTATATATAGGTTATACTATAAGATCATTGTACCGAAAAAACTTTATTTATCTAAAGACACCATCTTCAAGATATCTCATTCCTCTATATTAACCCCCTCAGACTAGCCGATTTACAGATTGAGGGTCTATCATCTTCATCAACTCTTCTCATCATTATCTCCTTTCTTGCCAAGGTGTTTTTGGGAAATCATTAATAAAGATGCTTCCTAAAACCAGCAAAATTCCTACGTTAGCCTTTTCATAATTCCATCAACAATACAACCACTAAAAGAGTAACAATATACAAGTGTATTATGTATATACACACCGCAGTTCCAGCAACAATGGTGCCATTAAGGGGATGAGTGGTGCAAGCTGTAACACGTCCAGATAATGGTACAAATACGTTTTGCATACACTGAAACATCTCCTTGGGACTCCTTGACTCACTACAGCGAGAAAATAAACTGAAACCTTAAGCTGTAAGGGAAAAAGAAAAGGTGTGTGAAGATACTTACTCATAATCTACATGGCATGGGGAGCTGGAGTCTGGATAAAAATCTAAAAGGTGAAGACCATTGCTTGACATCGACCCAACTGCATAAATCTGCACATAGATCGTACAACAATTGAGGCGTGCTTTTGTTAAATATGACTAGTTTGAAGTTGTAAGAGTTGACAGTCTTTATATTTCCTTCTTTTGATTAAAGATATAACTTTTGATGGAACTGTCATCCAAGAAACATCATAATGGACAACCAAATCAACCAGAGAATTTTATATAATTTGATGTTGGGAATTTAGCAGTGGTGTCATAGAGCTAAAATGGTTGAAGAATCACAATCCTACCACCCATTCCCGCCAAGGTGGGGTATTGGGAAGGTAAGATGTAAACAGTCGTATCTCTACCAACAAATGAATTAATATCTTAATTATAAAGAAACAGATATCAAATAAAAAACAAAGGAAATATTTCTTACCGAGTGATTAGGTAGCCATGATGGTTTCCTTGGTGGGTATACAGGAATTACAGGATTCGATTCAGTCCTAATTTCATAGACAAACATGGTAAATGTTATAAATTATATTATTCCTACCGACATACATGTCCCTTGAACTACTAACTTTAGATTGTCATAATTATATAATGGAAAGGAATTTATAATGAAAATAATAAAGAGAGCTTTAAAATCCATAAAGTGACAGAGAAGGAGAAAGAAAAACTTACAGCCAAGGAGGGGGAGGACAATGGATATGTGACACTTGGAAATTATGCATGTCAATAACACCAGACCTAAAATTTCATAAGGACACCAAAATAAGTGACTTATGAAACACAAAAGGAAAAAAAACACGCTAATGAAGAAATTAAAGGTATATATAAAATGACAAAGTTCTTTCCTGACTTACCAACCATCGTCAAGATGGAATCCCAACTGATTTGGACAAGATGGATTTATGTCAATCGACTGTATTTCCTTTGATAGAATATTTGATTGTGCCTGCACAATAAAACATAGAATAAAAGAATATAGAGCCTAATTGATTAAATCAGGTTGAAAAGAAAAAAAAGCATGGTCATATAATAGCTTTTCATTTTTTTCATACCTTTAGAGGCCCAATTTTATTCAGCATAGATGCTAACCTTACAGATGTTAGAGGAGACGAGTGTACCTGCTAGGGCAGAAAAAAAGAAAGCGGGGAGGGGTATTGACGAAGAATTTACCATTTCAAACAGTTGGAAATTATACAAAATCAGAAAAGTTGGGAGTACTAAAATAAAAGCTGGCTCTATATATTTAATAGTACAGTGAATATCATATGAAATAAGAAAGAGCACCTCCTTGTGACTTTGAAAAGCAGCTGATGATCTTCCACCACGTAGATCCCATATATATATAAAGCCACTCTTACTAGCACCAATCACACACTGTTATTTAAACATGAGGTAAGTCTTGATAATCAATTCAAAGAAAGTTTCCACAAACAGACATGTATAAAGTATAAACCCTTTATATGCATAAATTGTTGGCATTTATATTACAAAATGTTAAAATAGTTTACTTGATCTCCATCTAGCTGTATGCTGGTAATGCCGCTATTGGTATTCGTTGTAAGCCCAGTTTGTGGAAGATTGCTCACTCTTCTGTCCCAGATACTTATAGCTCCACATGTGTCAGAAGCAAGTACCCTTTTAAACAAATCATGAAAGATACATCCAATTCAATGTTGAAACATACCACTACAATTTTTATTAATATTCAATTTTTGGTATTTCTTTGTTTACAAACCTTGCATCATCTTCAAATAAGGCTACATCAGATAAACCTTGGCGAACACCACGACCATGAACACAGACATTAGGCCTCTTTCTTAATACCTGCAGATTGATAAACAGGAAAAACTGAAGTTATAAAGGATTCTCACTGAAAAGAATTATGTTCGAAAAGGATTTTGAATAATGAATTTGAGTCCAGTTGGATTTCAACATTCAAACAAAAATCATACAAAGGGCTGCTAGAGGTTGGCAAGTGACTTGCTAAAGAATGAGTATTACCATATCAGAACAGAAAGGAAAAACATACCTCGCTTGGTTCTGAAGAAACATACCCAATGTCAAAGATATGAACTTCATTATTGTCCAGGGATGTACATGCAACCTGAACAATATGCAACTTAAATCTTAACCCAAACCCATTGACACAATACAGAATATAATAGCAAGACCAAAATCTGCATTCTCAAATAGAGTAACTGGTAATACTTTTGTGGTTTTGGATCCCTTTTCTTATGAATATCACGTAGAACAGCAAAACTAGAAACAAAAACTACACACACACACATATGGGAGGGTTCATTTGAGAACGATTCTTATTGCGAGTGCCGCGAGAACCAATCTTGGCCCTTGATTAAAATAAATCAATGGCCAATAAAAATGACAGCTCATTGATAACAAATTAATGGTTCATTAATGACGCATTAACGAGGGGTATTTTGGGAAAATCAAGACCCGCTCTTTAATGACGGTCCACCCGGACGCAATTCACGGTTGGGTAAATATATAAAATACCAAAAGACCCCTATTAATGAGCCATTATTGGTGGTTACAAATGGTGCTCACGGTACTCGTAATAAAAACGGTACTCAAATGAACTTGTATATATAGGGAGAAGTTCATTTGAGAACCATTCTTATTACGAGTACCGCGAGTACCATTTGTAACCACCATTGATGGCTCATTAATAGGGGTCTTTTATATATTTACCCAACCGGCCAACCGTGAATTGCGTCTGGGTGGATGAGTCGTTATTAGATTGACATTGACTTAATATTCCTGAAATTAATGAGCCATTAAAGAGCCATTAATGAGCCACCAAAATTATTAGCCATTGATTATTTTAATCAAGGGCCAATATTGGTTCTCACGGTACTCACAGTAAGAATGTTTCTCAAATGAACTATCCCTTATATAGGAAGAACATTCGAGAACCGTTCTTATTGCAAGTACCATTTATAACCATCATTAATGCTAATTAATAGCGGTCTTTTGGTAAGTTATATATTTACCAACCGTGAATTGCCTCCAGGTGGATGAGACGTTATTAGATTTACTTAATTTTTCTAAAATACCCCTCATTAATGAGCATTAATGAGGGCTCATTAACGAGGCATTAGCATTATAGCCATTGATCTAATTTAATCAAGGGTCAAGATTGGTTCTCACAGTACTCTATACACATACACATACATGGAAAAGTTCAAACGAGAACTGTTTTTCGTTCGAGAACTGCTAGATTTGTTTCTAACAACATTTATGACTAATATGACTCGTTAATAGGGGTATTTTAGTCATTTACATATTTAACCAACCATAAATTGTGTCCGGGTGGATGAGTCATTATTAGTTTGGCTTAATTTTTCCAAAATACCCCTCACTAAATAATTCATTAACGAGCCATTAGTATTCTTAGTCATTGGTTTGTTTTAATCAAGGGCCAATATTGATTCTCGTATGAAAAACAGTTCTCATTTGGACCCTCCCCTATATATATATATATATATACACACACACACATATAGAGAGAGAGAGACACACACACCTATATAGTATAAAATGAACGCAAGTAAATAAAATGACAATAAGAAGAAAAGGAAGTAATAACGGACCTCATCCTGGTTAGCTGGATTCCAGCGAATAGCATTGGCATTAGTAAATAGAGAAATGTGCAACAACAGTTTCTTCACATCTTCCCTTGTGCCTATAACCAAAAAAGAGCGTAACGAGGAAAGTAAACAATTAATAGTTTAAAGTTTAAGCAATACGATATCAAGGTAGCCCATATCATGATGCTATGTGATTGCCATATCTAATGTATCTAGAATATAATCGCTCTTGTGATCAGTGTAGATAAGATGTTACACTAGTTTAATAATTTAACCCAATTACCAATATTAATTTTTCTCAGATGAGCATGACATGGTTAGAATTAGTAAAATACTTTATATAACAAGTATTTTACCCGCCCGATGGGACGGTATACAAAATATCATTTGAATGAGTTTTGCCTTTTTATTTAATGTAAAGTTGTAAGAACAATGAATGATTGTTCATTTGTTCCTCACTTTATAACAGAGAGTTTAGAATTTTATCTTTATTCTACATTGTAACTAAATTCCATTTTGTAACCAACCAATGGCTTAATTTTCATTCATTATAGAGCTTGAAGATTGGTTGCTTTAAGATATTGTAATACATGCATGATATGTTGCACTACTTAACTTAAAAATTAAAATAGGTCTTAAAATATAACCTAAACACATTATAGAGTAGTAGAGATTGATAATAACTAACAACAACATTACCCAATCCCGCCAAAGCAAGGTATGGGAAGATAAGATGTAGACAGTCATACCCCTACTCGAAGTAGAGAGACTGCTTTTTGAAAAACCTCCGGCAAGAAGATGAAGCACACGAGGTGCCAATTACTTGGAAAGTATTATAATACTTATAGAAACTATTATACTTTTTATTTAA
This sequence comes from Drosophyllum lusitanicum, assembly GCA_032274825.1. NCBI lineage: Eukaryota > Viridiplantae > Streptophyta > Magnoliopsida > Caryophyllales > Drosophyllaceae > Drosophyllum > Drosophyllum lusitanicum. The sequence goes on along the minus strand of JAUEJL010104967.1, from coordinate 302 downwards.
TTAGAAATAGGTTGATATATACAATTATGTATAAAGAAAAAATAGAAAAAATAGAAAAAATATGCCTTATTTTACCACTATAGTTAATATTTCTTCTACTTATCAAGAGAAAAATTATAAGCCTTAAATCTATATAACAATATATATAAGAGTGTGTGTGTGTGAGACAAACTCAACCAACCAACCTATCATAATGCAAAAGAAAGACATTTGTCTTCCCTATCCCTAAACCTCAATCATAATCCTAGTTCTCCAAGTATTCGTATCCGATTCATGTCCTGGGGGAGCTATAAGTCTATAAG
>JAUEJL010104956.1:0-12943 GCA_032274825.1 Drosophyllum lusitanicum | reverse complement strand
ATTCATATTTTTTCTTTTAAAAGAGTGTCTAAGAAGTGACCTTTGAGTTCTATGTTTAAGGGTTGATCTATGTGGATCTTTACCATATATATATATATATATATATATATATATATATATATGCGGCGCAATATAGCAAAGTTCAGTTATAAACAGAACCGACTCGTTTTACTTGGCCCCAATTGGGGTGTGTGTGTATATATAGATGGAGGTTCAAACGAAAATGAGAAATTAAATAAAAATGAGAGACTTAATCTCAGTCTTCTGATCGACGTCCAAATCTTAAAAAAATGAGGTGGCATTTTTGTAATTAATAGCAACTTTATAATGTTTGACATATCTCATATCTGAAATTATATATATTTGATTTTTATTTTTCTTGTCATGTTTTATATCTGAAATATCACTATATGTATGCTCCTGCTCCACCACTTTACTTTTTTTTTTATATTTCATAACTGAGATACTACTATTTTATTTTATGAATGAAATATCAAAGAAAAAAAAGTCACCGCTTCACTTTTTTCTTTGATTGAAATACTACTGTTTCATGACTAAAATATCAAAGAACAAAAGGTCACCGTTTCACTTTTTTCTTTGATATTTCAGTAATGAAATACTACTGTCTCATGATTGAAATATCAAAGAAAAAAAAAGTCACCGCTTCACTTTTTCTTTGATATTTCAGTCATGAAACAGTAGTATTTCATGGCTAAAATATCAATGAAAAAAGTGTAGCAGCAGGGTATAAGCAAACATATACTTGATTTCATATCTGAAATATCAAAATAAAAATATGTATCAATGATTAATATCTGAAATATCAAAGAACTGCACATGATTGTTGCGATTAATTACGAAATTGCCACCGCGTGATTTTTTTAGATCTGGACGTCGATCGGATGGCTGAGATTGAGTCTCTTATTCTCATTTAATTTCCCATTGTCATTTGAATCTTCCCCTATATATAGATATATAATATGGGTTTTCTTAACATATTTTGCATTTTATAAAAGCTAAAAATAAGAATAGTGTGGTTTTTATTTTTAAAAAAGACATCATAACGTATGTTTCTATAGTCAAATTTTTATAATTTTTGTACTTATCTTATAAAAATTGTTGTCATTTTTAAAAAATTAAAATCACATTTTTAATTATTATTCATAGCCCTAAGGACTGTGGTTATTATTATTTTTTTAAATAAATCTAAACTAGTCTCTCTGTTATGCTAGTTTATTTAGAGAGAGTAACCAGAGAGAGATAGATATTTGTATTACAATTATAATTATATTAATATGTTGTGATTTTAAGACCTAAATAAGACACTTATCTATACTAAGATGTAACGGCAACTAGTTCGATTAACTAACTACTAACAGACATTTGTCATAGTAGTATCAATGTGTGGTATAATCATAATGCGTTACGCCTTTGAAACCAAGGATTCATGTTTTGTTACTTTCATAAATGAAAATAGATGTAAATTAGGAGTGCTTATTCTTATCTTTCCTTAGGGTTTAGTTCCTAAATAAGTATTCAACTTATCACATTTTACTATTGTATGTATTGAACTTTCAAAATTACCATTTAATGTATCTAACCTTCAAAAGTTACCATTTACTATACCCAGTTACCTACACAATAGGTAACTGGTAATTCTTTTATTTGGTCACCCATAACACGGCTCTCCCATTTGAGTTATCTTAGCCCCCAGACATGCTATTCAATAATATTAGAAAAATGGCAGCGTAATACATTTCAATAGAGAAAGCTATCAATGGTCACATTGAGACATTTTGAATTTCTTTCTAATGGCTCTCATGCCGCCATCGTTCATCCTGAGCTTGGATCGAACTCTCCATGAGATTCATAGTTGCATTACTTATAGCTTCCTTGTTCGTAGACAAATCGGATTCGGAATTGTCTTTCATTCCAAGGCCTAACTTGTATCTATGCGCTTCATATTCGCCCGGAGTTCGCGATTACTAGCGATTCCGGCTTCATGCAGGTGAGTTGCAGCCTGCAATCCGAACTGAGGACGACCACTTGTAAATAATCCAAGGAACATGACGAAGTGCCCTCGAAGCTTCTTTATCAATCTCTTCCTTATGTGAATCTCTAAGACAGACTATGTAATGCTATGTAATGTACTCTATCTGTTGGGTTACAGGCGGTCATTTTACTAGAGGTTACAACCTTTGCCACCTTAATAATTTTTGCCACCTCATTTTGTAACACCTAAAGTTTGAGAAATTTCCGATTTAATAAACTAAACAAGTGTTATATTATAACGAGTTGCCTATTTTGAGATTATGAGGTGTTTAGAAACTTGAGGGTTAAAGTTGACAAAACAAAAGATAAAAGGTTGAGGGACCAATTGTGCAATTTAACCAAAGTTATATATATATAACATGTTTTGACTTGGTGAGTCAAACCCAAACACATACATACATACGTACAAGCATAGGCTGGAAAATTTCTTCTCATTTTATGATCAAGAACAACCAATTTCAAGTAGCATAAACTATTTCTAACAACTCTACAAGCTTAAGGTATGAATTGTTAGCCATTTATCTTGAGTTTTAATGGGTTTTTAGAAGATTCAATGGTTGAATCAAGATTTGATATGTTATTGTTGTTATATGTTAGTTAGAGATTGTTTGGGGTGTAGGAAAACACTCATGTAGCATTAGAATTAATTTAAGTTGTGTATTTTGGTGATTTCGCCGGAAAATAGCATGAACAGTCGGCGAACTAGAGCTGATAAGCGCAAGGCACGGGTGTGCCTTTGGGGGTACAGTCGTGCCTAGAGGCCGTGACCGCCTCTGTTCTTCAGGTCCGGGCGTGCCTATGTAAGGTACGGGCGTGTCCAACCCAGTACGCCCATGTTTAGTTGGGCCATGCTTTGAGCCTGGACTGTAGGGCACGGCGTGCTTCGCCCTAGTTCAGATTATTAACTGTCAGAATTGCTATGTGTTTAATACCATAATTGTATATTATGTGTAGGACGTTGTTGTTGGCATACTCTAAGAAACTTGTGGCATAACATTGTGTTATTAACTGATTGTTAAGGTAAGTTTCCTAAACTCTGATTCATATATGTGATATGCGTGATGCATTGCAATGTATATCATCAATCTGCGGATCATTGTGAGGGTAGCATGCTGCTTTGTGCAGTAGGGGCTACAAGCAGCATTTAGCCTTATGGGCGGTACTAAGATGGTGCAGTACATTATCAATAAGAACTGTTGTGACATTCGTATATGATTATGCGTATGCTTATATAATTTACAGTTTAGTTTCCTCACTAAGCTCTTGTAGCTTAGCAGATACTCTCTTCTGTTTTTGCAGGTTATGATAACACCAAGGGTGAGGCCCCAGTTTGACTGTTGGCTGAGTAAAACACTTTTGTAACTATAATGCTCCTATTTGTGCAACTGAAATTACTTTTGTTTTAATTACGCGTATACCTCTTTTTGTACAAACCCGAGGGTTTAAACAGTTTATGCTTCCGCAAACTTTTCTAAACATTTACGATTATCACAAATGAGGTTTATTTATGTATTAATAGTGTTTTGAAAATTGAGACGTTATAAGTTTGTATTCAACCCAATTCTACAAAAATTTTGTTAGTTGAGTACCTAATTTTGTTGTAGAACTGATTTGCGTCGAGAGAGAGTGGAGGGAAGTGTTAAAAGTGGGAACCCCGATTATGTGTTTTAGTTATGATTTTAAAGAGCTTCAAGAGGCTCTTCACGGCCGTGAACAGGTTCTCAGAGCTGTGAAGGAGTTTTTTTGACAGGATAAGATAAGTCGATAAGATAAGGCTTCACAGCCCCTTCTTGGTCTCTTCATAGTCATGAAGAGCGGGTGAGCAGGGGTGAAGGCGGTGTGAAGGCCCAAAATCCATCCAATCTTCCCATCTCTTCTTGATTCCTTCAATTATGCTTCAATTTCTCTTGTTTGCCAAATAATACCTGCAATGTTGAAAACAAACCAAATAAGAACTATAATACACAAATTCACCATGAAAAATAGTCGAATCATGAGAAAAATGATATGATAAATATGTATAAATAAGACTATCAATTAACTACTTTAAGTCATTGCATGTGTAATCTGTGCATTTTTTACGGATTTATAGAGATGTCGGTCAACTGTTAGGTATGTAACTAGCTTTTCATGGGTGTGAACTTGTCCATGAAGACTTGAATGTCAGAAAGGTCACCCGTGAAAGGTTCATGGGCTTGAGCAGACCGTGAAGGGCCCTTAGGCAATAGGCAAAATGTGGAAATGATAATGTAGAATATTTGAGTTAATTTAACTGTTTGTGTTTATAGGTAAGTTAATTATGGCATTGATTCACAAAGATAATTGATATTTAAGGTACAACAAGTAGAGATCAGATTTCAAGTATCCAGCTTTGTGCGAACTTATATGTTGATCTGGTACTTGTAGGTAATAATCAATAGAGATTGTATTTGGTTAATATAATTGTACTTGTGTAATATGATGAGATGACGATTGTATGATATATGTTAGAATTGCCAGATATTTTTTGAACAATTTTCAAATTAAGAAATCATTTTCTTATATATACTTCACAAAGACCAAATTGATGAGAGTTGATTTTTAGAAAAGGGTTCAAACTTAAAAGTACATGCCTTGTTAAATTTTTTTGAAAAAATTGTATGAAAGTCGTTATTATTAAAAGTTCAAAAGAACACATTCCAGTAAAAATAATAATAAAGTCTTTCAAACAATAATAAAATTTAAAGACTAATAATGTGAGTAGAAACAAAAGGTAGTTAGATTTGCCTACTTTTAACAAGAAAGCTAATAAATGTTTTTCCCAAATATAAATCAAGTTGAAATAGACAATTTACTTGCCTGGAGGTCCTCCTATCAAGACGCTGGGCGCAATTATGAACCCAATGATGAATCCAAAATGCTAATTTTTTAGTCTACGAATCATAGTTATGATATGCATGACTGTAATGATTAAATATCATATTAGTTTTCAACCTATGACATAGTAGTGACTAAATAGGCCTAGTCAACCTTCACATTACCACCCGTTGTGTTTTTGTGACCGTTCAAAAACCAAAAAAAAAAGGAAGAAGCGTTTAAGCTCGTCATGTGGTGACAAGAAAGCGGATAACGGACAAATGACGGCTTCGACGTAGTGGTTGATGAGCGGACCCGAGCTCAAACCACCCCATTACGGGTGGTCTTAGCTAATGTAATAAAATGAGTCGTTGAAAAGCATTGGATAACAAGTTAAAATAAATACTTTTATTTACGAGTCGACTCAGAAAATCAAATATATATTCAAAATAACTATTGTTACACTTGCTTATGATTATATATTGTAGGTAGTCTTATACTATATATTTCTTATAATTTATTATTTATTTACATTTTTTAAGTCTAATTTAGTTCATAATACAATGATGGTCCATTTTATTACCCGATTAATCGTATGAAAATGTAATAAACTTTTCTCATTTTAATAATGTGTATAGTGAACTTACAAAATTTGCACTATCCACCACTAAACTCAGCAACTATAGATTTGAAGATGAGCAAACCCACTTTATCGGCAAGAGCAAATCTGACATCGATTAAAACCTTGGAAGAAGTGAAGAACAATGTTCGTCTTCATCTTACAAGCAAAATGAACAACAATGGAATCGCAACCATGAAGATCTAGCCACTTAAATCGTTCGAAAAATAAACAAAACCAATGAACCTCTTCATGTTGTTCATCTTCTAAAGCAAGACTCCATACATCAAGTTGGAAATTTTGCAGATCTTGCCATTGAATCGATGAACAGATGTGGCCTCTGAAATTAATCAAGTCACTCATTTCAAGATTAACAATCAAAACTTTCAAAATCAACATAAGAATCAATGAAATGGAGTAACATAGGTTTGTAACAAAGGAATCCTTTGTTTCTAGAAATCGCAAAAAACCTATACTGTTGTTCACAGATTCTTGGATTTAGAGTTCATCTGTAACATAATCACAATTGAATCTAAACAAGGGAATTTATGTTTCCAAAAATCGTAAAAAAAACCCACATCAAGAAAAACTCGAATGCAAAAAAACATTTACAAACATGCGACAATGTGTGTACATGAACATATGCGATCTCATGAATAGGTTTGGCTAAAGAGGATGAAGTGTGGTCATGAAGAAGATGAAGTGTATCGTGACGAATGAATTGAAGATCTATATATTTCTTCAAACAATGGCTTTTGGATTTAGGTTTTTCATACGATTTGGTTCTGGATTCATCAATCAGATATGAGATTGAGTGTCGATCGATGGACACATGTTTTTAATGAAGTCTTAACTAAAATTATATATACAATTTTTTTAAAAAAACATATAAGATCAACACAAACCCCATAAGTAGGTATGGAATCGCCCATGTATGAAACCATAGACGTTTGGTATCCTAGCTATCACACTAGTTCATGTCTATCACAATGAACTTATACCCTATCACATATCATACAGACGAGAAGCCAAAAAATATAAAGGGTTAATTACATTTTTTGTCCTAGTGGTTTGTTCAAAACTACGAAGTTCTCTATGTCATAATTTTTATGGGTTGATACCTTCCGATCTAATTTTCTTTCACTTTTGGTCCCTGATCAACCTAAAATAACTAAAATACCCTCATATCATTTATTTATTCATTTTCTTTAACTTTTACTTGATTATAAATCTTAAATAACTTGTAATCATGTTCAAAAAATAGAAAAATAAAAAGAATCTATTTCTCTAATTTAACTCCAATCACTCCCTTTCTCTTTCTCTCTCTGCTAAACTTCTCTATTTACTACTACCCTCTCTCTTTGCCTCCGCCTCACTGGTACATCTTCTCCGTCACCAGTGCCGTTGACGCTCTACTACATCTTGCCCTTCGACTTCGAAGGCAACAATACCATTACCATCACCTCCCCACCCATCACTACCACTAACTCCATTTCCCTCTTGACTATCAGCTCACCATCTCGCCCTCTTGTCGGATGATGACTACGCAAAAACCTTCTGGTTCGACCACCAACTCCGTTACTACTTCGATGAACGACACGCATGCTCAAACGCACACCTCTGGCACGACATACTCTTCAGTCACCGGTTAGATCTAGGGTTTTTGTTTAAATCTTTCGTTGATCGATTTGTACATATCTTGGTTTCACAAACCCGTAAAAATTGATGTATGCAAACCAACAATTACACAAAACCCATTGATTTGTACAAATCTCGATTTGTACACAGATGTTGGTTTCTACAAATCTTGATATGTGCGATTTAGTCCATGTTTCATTTTTTTGATTTTCCAATTGTTTGATCTATTGTTGTCCGAGGAGATGGTGGTTGGAGGTGGTGGCTACGGTAGGAGTCGGTGGCAGTAACGTTGGTAGTGACTTGAGCTGATGGTGCTGGTGATCAAACGGTGGCAGTGAATAGGTTGAAGAGGAATTATTTAATCATAACCACATTATTAAAATTTATAATTAATTAACCATATAACTAATTTTATGAATATTTTAAAATTTGAAATAAATGAATAGCAAAGAAAGCAAGGGTGATTCGGTCTTTAAAAGTTGATGAGAGACCAAAAGTGAAAGAAATCGAAACTGGAGGAACCAAACCCATAAAAGCTACGAGCTATGTACCATATCCATAATTTTGACGAAACCACAAAGACTAAAGTATAATTAACTCCAAAAATATAAAGCCTCACAATTGTGACTCGCCCGATGCTGGGCTCATCATGCCATTGATCGCGGGAAAGGAGGCACGGCATCACGCTATGACGAGACACACTCACACCACACGGCAGCCCCCGATACCAACCCATTATAAAAGAAAAAAAAATATGACACATGTACTCCCCCTCCTATGTTGTAGATGTCTTATTATTGTAATTTTTAACGAATTTTTGTTAGATGACCAATATTTGGTAGTTATAATACTGTAATATATCAATGTTTATGAAAACCAAAATGACAACAGCAATTGCCACATGATACTATGAAACTATCATTATCACTTGCGAACAACACTAACTAATTTGTTGTTAAAACAATCTAACAATATTCTCACCTAATTGGTTAACGACTTTTTGATCCCAATTCCATCAAAGCCACGAATATTCCACCGATTTTTTTATTTTATTTTTTAAAGAAAACTAATAATTATGTTTCTAAAACAAAATCACGTTTTTTCTTTATTTCTTATTAAAACGTTATAGTTGATTATTGTTTGCCAACCGGTTCTTAGGGAATGGTCATTTTAGATTCAAAGAGTCCCGGTTCAGACGTGTGAATGATTTCATTTTCATATAAAGGGTCAAAATACTTGCGAGATTAAATTACACTATATATAGAGAGTTGCATTTCACATTATCTATCATAAATTCGTAAATGAAGAATTTCATTTTTTTTCCGGCGTAATCATCGTTTTGGATCAAAAGATAAGCATAAAAGTGTGTTATAGTTATATATAACTTCCCCTCTATTAAAGCATACGGGATAGGAGTGTGAGGCCATGCGGCGTGCCAATGTGGCATCCCTCACCCTGCGGTGAACACCATCCCTTCCTTCGCTGACCCCGCAACATTGCACCTTGATGGCCCCTTCACCCCGCTGCGGTGAACACCCCTCTCACCCCTCTCTCTCTCTCTCTCACATACATACAAATAATTTTTATTAAAAAATGAGGGAAGATAGAGGATTGGAAACATGCTTATTTTCTTGGTAGAAAATGAGAAAGAGATATAGGAAGTAGAATAATTTTAAAAAATGGAAGATGAGAAAGACCCTATTGATATGAATTGAATCAAAGTGGTAATCAAATAGAAAGATGAAAAGATAGAATAATCGACTTTCAAGAGGCCGATCGTCTCTCCCAATGAAATAAAAAACCACCAATCAATTTCTGCATAATGCGTATTACAACCCTAATGCACCTATTTATAACGAATAAGAGTAATCTAATCCTAAAATAACTCTTACTCTTAATCCTTATCTAAAATAAATCTTATCTATATAATAAATGCTAACTAACAAATCTTATCTAAATAATAATACATATCTTCAAATATTATTAACAAATATCCGGATTATATCACCTATACATATATGAAGATTTGAAAAACATTTTTATGATCCTTTAAGATTTTCAACTTCCTTCATAACAAATACTTTGATCAGTTTATGTTTAGCAATTTGAACCACTAGCAATAATATTCTAGCTCATATGTCTTATTTACTATATCCAGGTTGAAATTACACTACCCTCTAGCAGAGTTTTTAACAATGGTACATTTATTCAAAAAGATTCTATAGCTACTGCAGCAATATAACTTTTACAAGCATCTTCAACATATTAAGTTATTAACTATCATATAACTAAGAAAAATAACACAAAAAATCTCTGTTGATTAACCCAGCCCTTATTAAATTATCTGTGGTTTAACATGTTAACCAAGATTAAAAGAGTTTAAAGAATTTATCAATCGAAAGAATTTAAACTCGTTCTTATGTATGGTTAAATATAGGGCACCTAGATTCATGAAATTTTACCTTAATTTAATATAATGATGACACAATTAATATTATTGCAAGAATTTAAGTATGTGGTTAGATTTCTTTAAAGAGGCGTGCATATAAAGAAACCATATAAAAGTTCATAAAAGGATTAAAAGAAATTCAGTGCAGTTGGTAAATGGTCAACTAGTTGCAGTTAAGAATGTAATTAGGTTGAATCTATTCATGTGCAACATGAAAATAGAAGAGAGTCACAGACTAGGCTTGGAAAGCAATTAAGCATTATTGAATAAAACTAGTGAAGGTCATTGGTGCACCAACTTAATTGTGTTCAACAATTTGGTCCTGTAATCCAAGTATCTATCACACCATTATCTCCTAACTAAAGACCTACTTTGCCTACCTCCAAACAACCCCCATTCTCCACTTCACTATATAAGCAACCATCAGCCATCTCAATTTCTCACAACTCATCTGCAAACCACCATTCACATTTCACAAATCACAACCTACCCGATGGCTCACTCTACCAACTTTCTTAGAAACACCTTCTTGAGCTTTTTGTTGGTCTTTTCAAGTTTAGCATATTTCACAAACGCTATGACTCACTACCATGGGTTTACAGTATGTGTTCTTTCTTGATATTTTTTTTAATTATTATTATTATTTTTTTGAGATGATATACACTGATTGCCTGGCATTGAAATAGGTTCAAGAGACGAAAGTGACACGATTGTGCAAAACACATACTTCTATTACGGTTAATGGGCAGTTTCCAGGCCCGACCTTGGAAGTTAACAATGGCGATACTTTAGTGATCAAGGTCGTCAACAAGGCTAAATACAATGTCACTATTCACTGGTATAACAAAATGCATACCTGTATACATATATGAAATTGGTATATGCCTTGATAAACTAAGTGGCTTGAATGACATGTAACATTTTTTTTGTGGAATATTAAGGCACGGTGTTAGACAGATGAGGACAGCATGGGCAGATGGACCCGAGTTCATCACTCAATGTCCGATTAGGCCAGGAGGGAGTTACACCTACAGGTTTACTATTTCAGGACAAGAAGGAACATTATGGTGGCATGCACATAGTTCATGGCTGAGAGCAACTGTTTATGGTGCTATCGTTATTCGCCCAAAAGAAGGAGATTCTTACCCGTTCCCTAAACCAAATCATGATTCAGTCATTGTTCTTGGTATGTAATTTAATTACATTCTTTTTTAAACGTATATGTTGGTAAATTTTTTGTATTCATACCTGGGTTGATAATATGATGCTGTTGATGATCAGGCGAATGGTGGGACGCAAACCCTATTGATGTTATCAGGGAAGCCACAAGAACCGGAGGAGCTCCAAATGTTTCTGATGCATATACCATCAATGGTCAGCCTGGTGATCTTTATAACTGCTCCAGCAAAGGTTGAAAAAACATACTCTTGAATTCTTGATGATAGCTTAAAACTTAGATATTATTGAATGCTAAAGATATGTTTTCTTTTACGACTGTAGATACTGTAATAGTTCCAGTGAATTCAGGAGAAACGAATCTTTTACGGGTGATTAATGCAGCATTGAATCAACCGTTATTTTTCACTGTCGCTAATCATATATTCACTGTTGTGGGAGCTGATGCTTCCTATGTGAAACCCTTCACCACTAAAGTTCTAATGCTTGGACCGGGTCAAACCACAGATGTACTCATAAAGGGTGACCAACCACCGGCTCGATACTACATCGCAGCACGTGCTTACGCAAGTGCACAAGGTGCACCCTTTGACAACACCACCACTACTGCTATTTTGGAATACAAGACCGCCTCTAGTCCGAAAAAGGGCGTTTCTTCAAAGCCAATCATGCCTACTCTTCCAGCTTTTAATGACACAAAAACCGTAACTGCCTTCACAACCAGTTTCAGAAGCCTAGATAAAACCCTAGTTCCTACCGAGATTGATGAGAGTCTGTTTTTCACCGCTGGCCTGGGACTCAAAAACTGTCCACCAAAAGCCAAGGCGAGTACTTGTCAGGCTCCAAATGGAACCCGATTCACCGCCAGCATGAACAATGTGTCTTTTGTTCTCCCATCCAACTTCTCATTGCTACAAGCACACCACCAGGGGATACCCGGAGTTTTCACTACCGATTTTCCGGCAAAGCCTCCGGTGACATTTGATTACACCGGTAATGTAAGCAGGTCTCTTTGGCAGCCTACCCCTGGAACCAAGGTGTATAAGTTGAAATATGGAGCTAGGGTTCAGGTGGTGCTGCAAGGAACAAGTATCTTTACAGCCGAGAACCACCCGATCCATCTTCATGGATATGATTTCTATATAGTAGCAGAAGGATTCGGGAACTTCAACCCAAAAACAGATACTTCTAAATTTAACCTTGTGGACCCACCTCTTAGAAATACAGTTAGTTTACCAGTCCAGGGGTGGGCAGTCATTAGATTTGTTGCAGATAATCCAGGTAAAGAACGGGAAACACATATTTACATGCACAAAAACAGCATAAATTTCAATGAACTGATGCTAAATCTTGTTTATTTCTCAGGTACATGGATTATGCACTGCCACTTAGATGTCCACATTGGCTGGGGTCTGGCCATGGTGTTTGTAGTAGATAATGGAGTTGGACATTTGGAGACGCTAGAGCATCCGCCAAAAGATTTGCCTGTTTGTTGATACATCAACAGCAAATTCAGAATTTATCATAAAGGCAATCTAGTTCCTTAAAGTTATTCAATTCAATGTTATTTTTATCCCCAATTTGTAGATGTATCATTTTTTTAGTATTCAATTTCAATCCCTCTTTCCAATTGTTCTGGGAGATGAAATTTGCACTGTATCTTATAATCTGAAATTCAAATGAATCAAAACTTCCATTAGCTTCCTTGTTTGTAAGAACCCAGAAGATCACTATATTATTCCTACTACATCATCTATCACATCTGTCCATCTTAACTAGACGAACAGACAGTGATGAATATATTAAGTGATTACATTATTGATTATACAGTTTCTTCATGAAACTTCTAAGCACTTTTGAAATGATGAACATACATACAGAGCACTTAATATATAGTTCACTAGAAAAAAGAATGCAAAAATAGATGTTTAACTGTATAAACACTAGTTAATGGTGTATGAATCAACTAATCAAGTTCAGAATTAGATGTCAATAGGAGGTGAAGAAGTGTAATGAAGATTGAAACATCAGAGTGTAAAAAGAGTTTACTACACATATTGGACATAAGATTGTAGTAAACCCTTTTGAACTCCATATATATCAAACTTACAGAGAGCTAAAACCCTTTTGAGTTTACTACACATATTGGACATATTATTAAACAAAATAATTTT